>DVQP01001356.1:0-15861 GCA_018231745.1 Danaus eresimus
TATAAATTCCATATTATTTAATTTTTAATAAATAAAGTTTATTATTTAATACGTAGTCTTTAAATAAAACCATCACACATTAGGAGGTTTCCATAGAGCAGAAAGTATTCGTCAACAAAAAATGCTTTTTTATCAATATTATTGATAAAGAATATAAGATAAACAAAAATGCAAAACCCAGTCACGGTGTAAAGGCAGACGACTAAGTTTTGAAGCAATAGAGTACTGGGTATAACAGACACTGTAGACAGGCTTTCAAATTCTTCAAAGTTAATTATTTCAACTTTTAAATTAAGATAGCTTGATTAATATTTATATATAAAAGAAAGTCGTGTTAGTTTCACTATTCATAACTTCAGAACGGCTTTACGGATTGTGATGAAAATTGGTGGCTTGGTGGTGGTAGCGTAGACTTAGAAAAAGGACACAGTAGTTTTCATGCAATTATTTACTTCCTTTAAGGAGGGATAATAGTTGTCAGCTGTCAGTTGTCAGTTGTCAGCTGTCAGCTGTCAGCTATAAATTTCTAATTTTAAAGTACCGCAGTCGAATTCAGAAGTCGCAAAAACTAGTAGCAAGGTAGCATTCTTATTTATTTTATGTAAATATTCAAAACTCACTCATCACTTGATACTTAATTAGAGTAACCAATTATGTTTTAAAAGTATATACGGCTAAAAGGTCGGTTAAATGTTATAAAATATATGATTCGTGGCAGTTAAATCATTCATTTCTTATAGAGAATATATAAAATAGTGAAAAGTATAATAAAGTTTTTAGGAACAAAAATCGTTTATATCATAAGTGTGATATGAAATGTAACAATTAAATTATTTATATTGGTGCTAATGATATCTACAAATGCAAATATTGTTTCTGACAAATTCTTATTTTTTACCCTTATTTACATTCAATCTCACCTTTGTAGACTCATTGAAAGCAAAATACTCGTAAATACACTAAGTGTAAATTTAGTTATGAACTTAACTTGCAATCACATCATCGTCGGCTATTTGTTACTATTTATTTGCAATGTAATCAGAAAATGTTTGAGAATACCTTTCTGGCAAAATTTGTATATCTTTGAATTGAATCTCCATTTCATGTTTGCTTTGTACGAACAAGTTGAGAGTATGATTCTATTAATTTCTAAATTATAATATTATATGTAGCAATTTAGGTATGCCACTCTCTTGAGTTTTTACTTAAATATTTATTTATTCCGAAACATAATTTCCATATTTCCATATATAAAAAAAATAATATATATTTGACTGATTTACTTGTTACGGTAGACAAGTTTTTTCTGTTAACAATATAACACTATTCTGTGCTGGACTAATTATATGTGTAGGCATAATTTTATTCCTACTTTTTTTGAGATATGAAAAATGTTCTTTTTAAATTTCCTGGACCTAATAAACATTCAAAACTCACGTATTTTTATTAAAAAACATATATACCTTAATATCTTGTGCATAAAATTTCTAAGCCTTTAAGGAGATATTGTTTAAATTTGACAAAAAATAAGACCTTTTTTATAACGTCAATTACGATTGAATAGACTATATCAATAGAATATATATAGATATTACATGATGTATTGCTAGAGGCCTTTATTGAAACTGTGTCTGAAATTCTAACTGAAGGTCTCGGGGTGAAGTTAGGTACCAGTTGAAATCTGGATTAGAGTCAGAAACTTAGACGTTTATTAAACAAAAGTAGACGCTTTAATATTTATCTATGCTGTCTTAAATTTGTCATTAAATACAACCACAGCTAGGATAAATAATAATAAAATTATTAATAACAGTTTTCTTTATAATTTGCAGAAGGAAACAGATAGACAGACACTAGTAAAAAAATGTTGTCATAAATGAATTATGATTAAAAATTCTTAAACAAAAATGTTCTAGCTAATTATAGGTATATAAATGTACAATTTTTATTTAGTTTGCATTTCATTAATTTTAATAATATATTGTATGCAAATACATCTTTAATTTCACTTATATATATGTGGATGAAGGTTCACATAAGTTTAGTTTGGTATGAAAGCCAATGACAGACAGTCAACTTTCAAATTAAAAGTAATAATAAAAAATATACTCACCATTCTCACTGAGTCGAATGGTTAAATTGTTTTAAAATCTTCATCCACAACTACACGATACCAAAACAAAATTGAAAATGAAATTTCAGACTAACATCTTAAGCGTGTATTTATAAACTGACATGTAAACATTTTGTTTTTATGATTTTTCTATAGGCGTTTGAGTGGTAGAATTTTTTTATGAAAAGGTTAACTAATATAGATAGGAATTTCGTCTGGCAATATGAATGTATCAAATCAAAATCAAATCTCGTTATTAACGCATTCATATATATAATAGCGAGCGCCTATAACATGTTCAGTACAATATTATGTGATAGAATTTCAATGGCATCACCTTGATGTAGCTGTCGGCCGGGATAAATTTCGCTATTAGTGACTGTCCAGAACTAATAAACGTCCATATCTCATGTTATCAAACGTGTGTATATTACTTCTACAATTTCATTGATATTTAATATGCTGATGTTTATTAGCTATAAGCTATAAATAGGTTTCAAGTTTACCGTCTAACTAGAGTTTATTTTCCTATTATAATAATCTTTTAATAATCCTATTATAATAATCTTTTTATATGAAAAATCGCTCCAAATTTACCACCTTATCAAAACTAATTGTTACGGGATTTTAATTTTCACAATTACTCTTCGATATTTTGTTATCGTACTAAGAAATACTTTCATCTATTTCGTTACAAACATAAAGATTTGTCGTGACCGCTTAGGGCTTAAAAAGCTATATCAGATGTAAATAAAATATTATATGAAATAGATCCTCTTTTTGCATAACAACTAATTTTTCCTAACCTAAACTAACTCCGGCCGCATTAAACTCACCTGTTGTTGTTGTATAAGTATAAGAAATCCTAAAGTCATATGTGTTCACCAAAACTACATATGAAGTCATCCAATGTAACATATTAATAAAAAAAAGAGCTGTATATAAATAATTTTTTAAAGCTGGATAATGGTTTGGAAATATTTGTAAATGTGATTTTCACATTTATGTAATTAGAAATTATGGTTTTGTTATATTTTTCGTTTTTATACCCATCAGACTTTTCTGTTTGTATTAATTAGCTGCTTTAATAAATACTCTTATTTGTTTAGATCAATAAAGTATTAACGATTTAAAGTATTTTTAAAGGTTGACCGAACTAACAAAAATTTTACGAAAACACTACAATGTTAAGCCTTAATATAATCGTTTGAAATCCCCACTCAGAATTATTACGAATCGAAGCAAAATTTTGATTCAGCATTGGCCTTTGAAGTCACACCTCGATGGCTGGATTCCTGGTTTGTTTGTTTGACCGACCTGTCATTTCCTGCGTGTAGGCTTGTTTGCTGTTTGCTACTATAAACATAAACAAGAATGGTGGCCTATATTACATCAGTCACAATAACACAAGAATAATAAACAAAATATCACAATAAAAAAAATTAAAGTGCCAATTATATCAAGAAGTGGATAGAATTAAATTTAAGATGAAGTTTAAATATTAATATTTTTTTTCTTCTTTCTGTAACGTTAGATAAAATAAATATTTAAAACAAATCACAATATTTATACTACACCCAGTACTTTAACATTCAAGTTGAACTTAAAATTGATAGTTGGATTTCACATTTATACCAGATAAAAAATAAAAATTCCAATTACTCTGCTACAATTAAAGACGTAGTTTTAATAGTCCATAACAAAAACGTTATAATCTTTTTTGCTTCAAAAATACAATGAAACGTCAAAGAATTTAAAAGGCCTTCTTTTTTGTAAACGGAACAAACTCGAAGCTTTTTCATGTTGATAAATAGGACAAAGACTTTAATATGACTCACGCAGTGACAAGTTTCCAAAACAATGTTCTGTAACAGGATGAAATGACCTCTGTGCGTATTTAATTAAACATCGATTGCGATGTTGATACATAACACGAAAACTACAGCTCCACTATTGACTTTGTAGCTATTCAAAGTATCGAGCGATTCAACCAGATATAATATTACTAAATGCGTCACTCGTATGCATAGCAATCATATCAACGCAACAAACAAAAATTATCCCTTGGCGATTAATAATAAATAATAGGTAAATATTTTACACAGCACAATAAAATTATTTAGATTCTTTCAAGATTTTTACCTAAAAAGCTATCATATTTATCCATTACCTTATTCCTTTAGCTTTTTCCTTTTCTAAAACTAAAGGTGTGTGATTTACAGAATAGTAACAAGGTTTGACGTTTTTTTTACAGCCTCTTATTTACAAAATTAATCAATGTAACAATACATAGCTAAAATTTTATTTATCGTTAGTAATTTTTTTTATTTTAATTTTTTTAAAATATTTGTTTCTATGTATGAAATTTATATAATTTTAAAATATATACTAGGGATAGTGAAAAAGTAAAGAAGATTATTTCGAAAGAAAAGGTTTCGCCATATAGTCTCCAAGCAAGTGATATAGTATGCATTTAATTATAATTAAAAATAATTAAAAGATTTCTCTATCTTGTTCTTTTAAAAGCGTCTTTGCAGCAGTCAATGAATCGCCGGTTTTGGATTTCTTTTTCTCTGAAGTGTTCCTTAAGTCGACGAAAGAGGTAAGAGAGCGTTTTCTACGGCTTCCACTCCTTTGTCTAGTAACTTACTGTTGAATGCGGAAGAGCATAGTTTATCGAAGTTCCCGCTAGATGGCTGTGTACGTCTTTGTAAGGCTTGGAGTGACTTGAAAATTAAAATACGACACATTTTTAATGTAAAACTAAAAGTAATTTGGAATGTTTATTACTTCTATATTGCTTTGAAATATTTCGCTGAAAACTCCTCTTTATTCATATACTGATAGTGTTAGGTCCATCAAAAGTATCAAATGTCTTACTATTATAAAAGTTAATTTCAAGCTTGAAGTTGTGGCATGTATTACTTATATTAAAATTTCATTTACATATTTTTTTAATCCAATAATTTATATTATATATAATAATCATATGATAACCAATAATCCTAAACAACTAAAATATTTCATCATTATAATTTTGAAACCCTCTAAAGTTATATAAACTAAAAGTACTAATCTATTTACATACCAGAGCTTTTTCTGGTTTACAGCAACATTACTTTTGATAATGTCGGTGTGAATATTTTAAAAGAAAAATTTCGGCTCGGTCTTTGTTTTAATTTTACGCATTCTTGACTTTGGCATTTCACAGATGAATGACATTTTCAATTGCATTTCTGATTTCTATAAATCAGATAATAGTTCTGGACAGTTTCCCTACATTCTTATTCAAAGTGAAAATTTATACTTTAACCTAGAATTTTATTACAATGAATAAACGGCAGTATTTGAACGCCATAGCTCTTTTTGTTTTGATAGAAGTTATCGGATATTATAGTGTACAAAGTCGCAATATTCATGAATCGGATGAAAGTGAATATAGTTCTTTAGATTTGGAAAAACTATTTAAAATAATAGCTCGGTCTAAGGAAACATATCGATCGTATGACAATTCTCAAAGAAAGTCAAATACGAATCACGAGAATGCTCACCTCAATAGGGTTCTATCCCAAGCTGAAATAATAAACCAATGGCTACGTCAAGAAGACGTTGTCAGCGTTAACAAGGAAAACACAGTAAAAGATGATTTAGCATCCCTTATCGAAAGGGAACTTCTAAACGCTTTATCAAAAAAGACATCATCACTTTTGGATAGGCCCTATCTTCAAAAGGCAGGAAGAAATGATTTTCTCGTGATGAAATCGGACTCAAATGATCCTTTCGTAACGGTCATCCCTAATGATATATACTATAATGTTGAAAAGAAATGCGTGAATTGGTTGAGCGATTGCAATCAAAGGGGTCTAAGAAATCGTTTACTACAGAAGGTGAACTCGCCTTATTAAACTTATTTACTTTAAACCAAAGAAAACTTAAGAAAATATAATTAATACTCCTAAATTTCATTGCTAGACTTGATTTATATATTTTAAATATAAATTGACATGAACAGAAACAATGCATATTTTCTGTAGACATTATTAAAACCTTATTAAGCATAAGCACACTATTAAGAAGATGAACCTCGCCTGAAACCTTGTTAAAGTAAAATTTCTTAAGAATACAGGATTGATAGGAATAGGGATTTCGAACGTTTTCTGATCAGCTTTGATTTATGGAAGTACTGTTCAGCTCCTGAAGCACAGCTCAGAACGAAGGTGCCTTGAAATTTTGTAACCATGTTGTTGTTGACTCTAATAATTATGAGCAACAGAGAGTGAAGAAAATACTGATATATGAATATAGTTATTGGAAACAGCATTATCATATATTAAATGTGTTTCATACTTCGCACAATAGTTGTCTTTTTCTGATCTATCCCAGCATATATTTCATAATATGGTTGCCCAATAGTTACGGGTTATCTATAATCTATAAAAGGTATTATAAGTTATTAATGAAGAGTATATTTATATCTATTAAAGACTGAATAGTAATTAAAATTATTTTAACTTCAAATATACTGAGGGTCTATTCTGAGATTCTTGTTTTATAAGAAGATATTATTGTTTAGAAAGTTAATTTCATTAGTCCAAATTTTGCGAATATTGTTTTAAAATGTTGTGATTGAATGTGAAGGAAACATTCGAATTTCAATTAGCAAATGAAGATTGCAATTGCAAATTCAGTCGTAATATTGTTGTAAAACAATTGAAGCTAGATAGGTATGATTATGTTAAAATATTTTTTAAACTGTGTACTCAGAACAATTACACATAGAAAGCGTTTTTAACGGGGTGCACACTTCAAGATCGAAATCATTTTAAGAGAAAAATTCTAACATATTTATTAATATTGATCTCAATACTTGACTTCATATTAATTGATTAAAAGCTTCTCAGTTAATTTTAATATTTTTATACATAGTATGTTATATGTGTGATATTTAATATAACAAAACCTGACCTGACTTACCTGACCTGTATCAATGAATTTCTGGATTTTTATTGTTCTGATGTTATTTTAATTGAAATAATTTAATATGAATTGACGTATTTTTAACATAACCTTGTCGTCTTTTGTATATCATTTCATACATTTCACTGTTATTAAAAATTACTTTTTAATAATGTTTTCTTATAGAGAAATTTATAGCTAGGTGTTTTTTCGAAACTAAATCACAAGGTAGTTTGCAGATTATATAATAAATCCTAAATATAACAAAAAAGGCTTTAAGATTTTTTTATCAAGTAGACTAATTAGTTTTCATTAATCTTAAACCAAATAGAATCCATAACTTATAAATAATTATTTAAGTAACTAGGTTAAGATATAGTTAAAATCAGGGTATTTTTTTTAATAATATTTAAAGTAATCTGAAAGCGCTGTAGCTAACAAAATTCTGCTAAAACCTAAGACAATATTATAGAAAATTACCCATGTGTCTTTTAGGGGTTTTCTCATTTATAGACGATCATTGTTTTTTAAATTTCATACAGTTTTAAAAATATTTTCGGAGCATTAATTTTTATTGATTGTACTGAAACCCTGCTTATGGTGAAGATTCAATATTTATTAATAGTCTCATATGTGCAAAGGAAACATTTTAGACTGTGTACTACTTTACGTACAAACATATGAATGTTCTTTCAGAATATTTGTATGTAAGCTTATAATTAATACTTGAATAATTTAATAATTAGCTATCTGATGACCCAACACCTCGTCGCCTTATTATATTGTACACAATTGATAGCGTAAGTACGTTTTACACCCTCATTGATTTATACATACACAAAAAAATATTGTTTTTCAATCTGAGGGTCGCGATCCCCACTCTCCAGGGGGTTCTCAAAGCTTTTATAGTGGAGTTTGCTAAAGGTTGGGAAAGATACACATAAAATAATTTTAACTTCTGAGATCTCTTCCATCATAATCACTGATAAACGATAGATAATTATTAAACAAAAAAATTAAATAAACTTATGAGGACCGTTAATGTGAAGGTTGCGCTTGTTTTTAATTCACCGATTTCTCCCATCCCATGTTGATGATGATGATAACGATGAAGAAAGCCATGGCTTGGTTTGAATAAGGTTGAAAAACCCCGATTTACAAAAAGGCACACTCAAAACACAGATCTGATAAAGTTAGATTAAAAATCCTGAGGAATCTTTAATGGATAAGACTTGATTGCATTAATGAAGAAAGTTCATAATTTAGTTATCAATATTGTAGTTATCATGAGATTTATTTGTCGTATAAATATCTCGTGTTTGTCAAGGCTCTACAAGTTAGTCGCGTCCTCCCGCGTATCGCGACAATTACATGAATGTTTTGCGAGTGTGCATAATTTTTGATTTTGATTCCGTGTAACAAGCAGCGTTTAATCTTTTTTATCATATTTGTAAATCTTATTGTATTCAGAATAATATAACCTGTAGATTATTTATATACATTTAAGACTTAAAGTATTATTGTTACTTAGCAAGACGTGGTATTTGTCTCTTCGTTACAACTTATTAAAGTCTGAATAGAGAAGTAATGATAGTAGGAACATGAAAGTCCTCTTAACTTAACTGTCTAATGAAAATATTTTTTCGGTCTGTGTTTATTATTTTACTGTTTTTACCAGTAATATTATTGAACGATACAAAGTTCAAGTTTGCATCGTAGTTTTACATACGAATTGTTGCAAGTTTTTCACTAAATACCCGTAGTTAATACTATATTTTGGGAACATTTGTAAATAAAAACCGTTGATGCTTGTTGTTGATGCAGTCTGCCTCGTATGTAACATGTAAATTTAGACTAAGCGTACTGCATTATGTGTTTTTTTGTTACAGAAAAGTTTGATTCTATTAATGAATTGGGTTCACCGAATGATATGGGATTAAAATGAAACAATAAAATTTTATACATAGTTTTATTGTTAATTGCATTTGTTTACGTAGCAGTAGTTTACATCAAGATACTGTTAAAGGTTTGAAAAGTATAGATAACCTTTATAATTGTCAGTTTCAGAGCTAACTAAGGTTATTGTACATCTTAGCCAAGCTAAATATAACAAACACATTTTATGCGAATATAGTTCTTTTGTTTCATATAAAATATGTAAAAATGGATAACTGAGTCACTGGCGATATATCTAAGTTAAATGCGACCGCTGTTTAATTTTACATAACAACGTTTAATCCATTGATATTATTAGTGAAAATGATATTACTAAATCTTAAAATTAAAATATTCCTTCGCCTATTTCGGCGACCTACCTACGTACTTAAAAGTAATGAATAAAAAAAGCAAAAATGGCAGTGGCGTAAACTAAATACAAATGAAACCAGTTTTGGCACAAGACGTTAGTCAATATTATATTGATAAGCAAACAAGGGGTATCATACTGATTTTATTGGAGCGAATAAGAAAATGTAAAGAAAAACATGCAAAGGTTTCCGCTATAACTACGAAAATTATGTTATATTCAATTTTTATGGCACCACATACAACATTCCCAAGAAAATATCATCCACGCAGCGTGATGACTGAAATTCATATATTGGAATAACAACATTAGTACCCCAATATTAATTTTAGTTATTCATATATATTAAACTAGCAGTATTGTCCTGAGATTTTATATAATTTTTTATATGTCAAATATGCCGTAGATACATCTTGAGAACACTAAGAATATTAAATTTCAAATCGACATATAGAATTCTAGAGTGAAATATGTAGGAGACGGAATTTTATTATAAATAGTTTTAAAGTTAGATATACTAAAAATTATTATTATTCAATTGACATTATTTGCTTGGAACTTGAAAATAATTTGGAGACATAGTGTCCCTTCGATGAAAGGACTGCATGGCTGTATTAACTAAGAAGATCGTCTGAAACATAAAAATACATATTGTTCATCTAATCTATGAAATAAATGACATGCAATGTCCTATAACTATTTACCTTTCGTCATGTAGTTGTGTTATCATGAGTCGTTAATTTAATATTCGTTCGGTGAAGAATATCTGATACTGTAAATTTAACAATAAAATTATTAAATACGTAAACCAAATATAATAAATATAACTATTGAAACGAGATATATTATAATTAGTATATCATAAATATATAAACAAAAGTATACATAGAGATTTTTTTAAATTGACACAAGATTATTACCACTTATTATAATACCTACCGCCTCGGAAGTAGCAGGTAAAGTATAAGCAGATCTTTAAATAAATTTATTATAAAGCTCACAAAGGACGGTAGCAAGACAAATAATAGGCCACCGGGCTTGGGCCTATTATGAGAATTGAATTGGTAATTAGGTGGGGGAGATTCAAACACTTCGATCTCTTCGAAGAAGGGATATACATCAGGGAACATGGAACTGAGGTATCCGAGCAGCGTGAAAAAATTTGTTAGTTTTTTATTTGACATAATTATTATTAGTTATGTAATAAACATAAATAGACATACTCACTCTTTGCACTGCTGAGTATTTCTGCCAGCAACGGCAATGTTACCAAGATTTTCACCGCGTCCTCTCCTGAACTCTACCTGTTCTATACATCCTACTAGCCCAGGGAAGTTGACATCTCTCTTCAAAAATTCCGGGATTCCACCTATAAAATAAAATTAATGACATGAAATTGCATTAATGTCAGCAGTTAATACAAAGTTATAAGCCGCCATTTACCTATGTATATGTTTGAGTCTGCATTCATGACGTTGGATATACCGGCGGTCACTTCACTCCTCGTCACCGTATCTACGTTCAGCTCGACACGTCTGTCTTCGTAGAATTTGACGATGATCTGCAAAATTTTCGTAAATACGACAAGTTGATGGGAGTTCAATGTCATATTTTTGTGCCAGCAATATGGGTTTCCGAAACGATGTTTTGGATTCATTGGATTCGATAAATTTTGTACATATTTTACTCACCTGATGGCGTTCTCCGTCGGTAACAAGGACATCGTCAATTACAATTCTATTGCTTCCGCTGCCAGCATCCCATTCCATAACGACCGCTCCTCCTTCCACTAGAGAAAAATAATAAGATTTTTTTTTTTTTTTAAATATTGTTAGTACTGTTGTAAACTTGTTGTCAGTGTTATATGTCCAGAGTTCGTAAATTTTAACTATTTGTTTACAAACACCACATTTCGTTAAAGTTTAAAACTTACCTCTTAATAAGACATAGTCGCCTTGGTAGGAAGCCTGAGCTTCTTTTTGATATAATAGGATTCCATCTTGATGTGTATGGAAAGCAAGGGCTATGAGTGCAGGTTCGATTTCAAGTTGGTCATATCGTAAATATATAGCCGGTAATTCCAAATATCCGTTTCCACTGAATCCAACACTTTGCAGCGGTTGGAACACTTAAAAAAATATAGTGAATATCAATTGTCGCCACATTTTATTATGCAACATTGAATTATATCACTTAATGACAAAGACGTTACAAAGACACGTAACTCTTATAAAAAATTATTTCAATAATATACAAAATAATTGAAGGAGAAAATTTCAGTTTCGTAGAGCAATAATTTTTGAGACAAATTACCATTTTCCGATATTGTATGTGTAATTGAGTCACTGAAGATTTAAAATGGGAATAACAAAGGAAAAAAACTATATTATTTACTTGTTTGACAGCTGGGACCCGTGTATCCAAGGAGACAGTCACAGGTGTAGTTTACGATGGAGCTCCGATCAATTTTGCAAGTACCGCCGTTCTGACAAGGCGAAGATGAGCAGGGATCTATTTGGCGACCCAAAGGTACTCGTATTTCGCAAAGCTGACCGGTGAAACCCGCGGGGCAGGTGCAGGAAGTTTGTTCAGCGTCCAGACAATAGCCTTCATTGCGGCATTGACTACAGATTTCTTCGTCCTATACAAATCATAGCAATTTTGAATGCCACTTCTTTTTGTATTCCCAATAATTGGAAAACTAATAGACGCGAAACAAAGTCTAGCTTTGGGTAGCGATGTTTAAGTCAAGATTTATGTTATAAAGAATCTTTCAAGGGTCAAAAACAACATTTGTAAACCAACAAAAACTCATCGAAAAAAGTAAAAACCAATTAACTGTAGTGTGAGCATTCAAATAAATTTAGTAAACTAACTAAAATGACTTTCAGGATGATTGGTGATAAATATATTGTCTTAGTATTCACTCACCGAAGATATATCTCCTCGTTCATAGTTAACACATTCCTGTACATTTGCGGACTGGATCGAAGCGTTTATGAGGTCCAGTTGGTCACCGTGGAGAGTTACCTGCCATTGGAATCAGAGGATTATTATGGTTCTTAACATATTTTGATCGTTTTTGAATTCAATAAAGAAAAAAAAACCACTACTCACATCTTTAATGCATCCACTGAATCCGCCGGTGACGCCGGTATTGTTATTTAAGTATATCGAATCATCTACACCTCCCACGAACATTGGCGTGTCTAAAGTAAGTTCCTAAAATAGATGTTCATATAAAATTTTATAAAATATAATTTTATAATAATAACACTCCAATATTTAGGTGATAATTACTTTTGTAGATCCTAGTTTAGCTTCATAGTTTTCATTCATGTTTATTTTCAAGGAGACAACTTTCCCAACTCTTGCAATACTGACATCCGTCCATGTATGGGGTTCGAGGCTTCTGTTGCTTATCAGAACTATCGGTTCCGTTCCTAAATCAAATAATATACAAATATTATTCTAGAACAATATCTATGTATATAATGCTGGCAGATATGATCTATAGAAGTACTTACCGTATCCAAGGTCGTAACGGAATTCCAGACGGCGGTTGTGTACAGCAAGGGAAGTGAAACCACCGTAGCCTCGGGTGGATTGGGCGCAATACATTATAATACCATCAGTGACGGGAGGCTTGGCCTTGATCTTCATGGACATTCGGAGGAATCGAGAGGTCTTCGGTGGTTTGATCGCCAGATAAGCGCTCCCAGTGAAGGCCGGGTAATCGATGTTTTGTTTTATTTCACAGCTGAAAACACCATTGCGTTAAAACTACAGTAACAATTTCAAAGGCATAATATTATTAAATGATCACTATCTATACTTACTTTCTGCCGGTGTATGTAACTGGGCAAGCACATTTGTATCCATCAGCCGTGTCACTGCACTTCCCAGGTCCACAAAGACCATACCGGCATGCTTCACCTGTACGATCACAGTTCAAGCCAGCGTAGCCAGCGGCGCAGAGACAAGTATAGCCTCGCTCGTTTCTTGCTTCCTGGAAATATCAATAATTTCATATAATTAAAGAGCTTTCTCTTATTATCAAATGTAATGGACATATTTATATAAAATAAGTAGGAATATGACTTTAGTAATTACTTGGAATTTAGATGGGAAAATATTATAACATAATATAGATCACTTGATTCTCGTTACCTGACATACGCCATTGTTCAAGCAGAGGTTTGGTGTACACGAATTGCATTCCTTCACGTTAGATTTGGCTATATTTTCTCCCATTATATTCTTTTCTTCGTTACCTATTATCAACATGCTAACACATCCGATGAAACTGAAATAAATAATACAAATATATATCGCCCATGATAGTGAAGTAATTTAATTTCAACTGCTAGTTTCTGTCAGCAAAGGCACTCAGACGATTTGGTTTTCAGTCAATATATAAATAAGTCATACCCAGTTGATCCTTCAAGTTCAAGTGGATGTTGCTCTGGCAATCCTCCGATATATAAGGGTCCGGACAGGTCTAATACTGCATACGCGTTGGGCATTTCGACAACAAAAGGCGTGGTATTATCTACAGCCATCGTTACTGGAATGAAATGTCAATATTTTATTAATTATGTACAATAAAACATATAAATTAATTTCAAATAGACAATTTACCCCTAGAGCCACTTCTGCTCAACCGAATGGTATGCCAAGCATTTAGTTGCAATGGTGGATCTCCGGTTACAACCAGTGGACTTGATGAATCGTATTTGAGGATGAATTCTGGTACCCCATCAACTAATTGCAGAACCAAATAGTCACCTCCTTCCCTATTTTGACCGTTGAAAAGAATAATTCCATTCGGATCTAAAACATTAAGTGAAACAAGTTAATCATTAATAGCTACGTGCATGAACTATAAAAGCAGATCGCTGTTTTTATATACACATACCAGAAGGTTTAAACGATATTTCGATTGTAAATTTCATATGAGCGTCGTTTAGGGTATTTAAGGCTAACCAGCCGTCTCCGTTGAATTTTGGGATGACGCCTATAACTTTCAGTATCACTTTGGACTCCTGTCTCACACGTTGATTTGACACCCTGCATATATAAGTACCGGCATCCGCTTCCGTTACATTTTCCACGTAAAGGTTTCGCTGAAGAAGAAAAAAAACATTTATGGTAAAAGTTAAATCATTTTAAACTATTGTGATAAAAATTAAAAAGAAGAAAAAGTATTAAGAAATTATTTTTTACCCCAATTTTTCTTGCACTCGCTGGAAGTTGTGAATACTCTTTCCTCCATTCAGCGAACGCTGGTTCTTCTAAACTAGAAGTGCACTGAAGGTTGACATTTTCTCCCAATCGAGCTTCAAGTGTCAAATCATTACCAGTATTTGGATACGTCGGTTCACTTGATCCTGAATCACACAAAAATAAATCATTTTAAATAAACATTATTAAAAAAAAATTGTATGTATATATTTGAAAACCATTTACCTAACACTTCAAGATTATAATCTTCGTAGGATGACTGTCCATAACCGTTTTGTCCAATGCATCTGTAAACTCCGGCATCTGACTGTTGGACACCAGGTATTTCTAGAATTGCGCCAATATCGTATGGCTGTGGAAATTGTATAACATTCATTTTATTTACCTTCCTTTCTTGAAAAATTTATTTAAAAACCTATCGAAATAAATATGTATCAAATTCAAAATAATATTACATACCCTAGACTGTACATATTCGTTCGTATTAAATTTCTCCCAGGAAACTCTTACGTCTCTGGAACCAGCTCTGCATAAAATTTTTACATTTTCTCCGACCCTTATTGATCCTCGCGGTCTTTCAATTGAAATTAATGAAGGCACCTGATCACGTGGACCTAAAATAAAAAGAAGAAACATTGGCTTATTTTAGCATTGCTATATTACATAGCTAGTAATTTTAATCGTGCATACATTGACATCGTAATCACTCAAAACACTAAACTAATTGAATATATGAACCACATGCAAAAGCAGATGTTATTGTAAAATAGACAGTTAATAACGTATAGGGCTTCACCTGGGTAAATGTTTTAATATACTTAAAATATTAGGACAGTGATCAAAACAATTCTACTCAAGTTAACCAAGTAGGTTGGGTACAGTTGCCGCTAAACATAACAAATCCATAATATTTT
Organism: Danaus eresimus; assembly: GCA_018231745.1. Lineage (NCBI taxonomy): Eukaryota > Metazoa > Arthropoda > Insecta > Lepidoptera > Nymphalidae > Danaus > Danaus eresimus. The sequence goes on from DVQP01001356.1 coordinate 15,533, forward strand.
ATAACACCAACATTATATGTACGTTATCGCCAATTTTAAGGCTCTTTTCGTATTGATATAAGCTGTAAAACGACACAGGGACCCTGACAATCACAACCCTTAAACCAAAAGTTACCGGAAGGGTTATTTTTGGAATCCACAAGTCTCGTTGACAAGCGCTTCTCTCTCGATGTACAATTATATTCATCACTTAAATCCAAACAATCGCTGTATCCATCACACAAAAGATCTTCATCTATACAACTGCTGTCATCATAACAATGAAACTGGTTTGGCAAGCAATCAATACCTTTACGTAAAATAAAAATAAATCAAAGTAAATTCTCTAA
>DVQP01001357.1:0-15860 GCA_018231745.1 Danaus eresimus
ATTGTAACACTTAGTTAAGTTAAAGGTTTACTAATTTTTGAAGTAGCTTTCGAACTAAATTATTAAACGGAAATAATGTTCTCAAATAAGTTTTACCAAATTTTGTCCACATTTAGCCTGGCTCAGTTTACTACGAGTTTATAAGGTTGGCTAGGTTACTACGATTTTATAATATCAACGAGTGAAGGAAGTTTTACTAGATTGTGTTTAGTTGGAAAGAAAGATGTCTACAAAAACTATATACTCTTGAATAACTGCTGAGGTCGTCGAAGTTGCAGAAAATATGAAGTTTCAGTATTGCTGATTGCGCTAACACAGAATTGGTTTGGGAACTTCAGATTATCACACCGTTCAAAGACCTTCTCGCTCTGAAACTGACCATAAATCATCATCCAATGGCCTATGGTCAGGACTTAATTCAGTCCTCAGCTTTGAAGAAATGTGACACGTTCGTTTCTTACCATCATTAGGTGAATCCAAAGCTCTGTCTTCGTCTTTTTGACTTAAAGAACCATTCTTGGTTATTAAATACAAGGTGTAGTGAAGTTACCTCCATTGAAAATAATACGTTCTATTTTGATAATGAGGTGTCCATGTTTCTGACACAAAATATCGTTCAGACACTCTTTCATAGTTTACAAGCAACCAAACCATCACTTAAGTCGTATATTATGCACTATTTGCTATTATCACTAATTCGGAAGCTTTATTAGAGCCTACAGAATACAAACATTGTGTTTGTTAAAATGTGGCTTGTAAACAAATTCTCAGAAAATCAAAAAAAATTTTTCTTTTTCCTCACCTAGCGTTTTCAATTTAGTGTTTTCAAGTAGTTTTATTTATCGCCCTTTTCTTATTTCAAATTAACAATTCAAAAACGAAAACGGGTCTCTAATACGCTGCGAATCTTAAGTCATCTACTAAAATATTCGACTTGGTTTTATTTGTGTATACGAGATAAAACCACCTCTTGATTTTTTCGAACTGCTTAACAAATTTACCTAATCGCCAATTTTCATTCGAACTCCTCATAAATGGAGAGTCCTTTTTTGCCACAAACATATGACGTTGCATTCTATCTATCAATAACCCGCCAAACATTCGAATAATACCAAATGGGGAAATTCAAAAAAAAAATTTTGCTTCCATTTTCAAGCTTAATATTAATGCAATTATATTGAATCCTTTCCCTATAACTAACTACTATCTATTTTAATATGACCATATATTTATACTGCCGCGAAAAAACTTCAAGTTCCATATACAATAGTAATATTCTGTTTATTTATAAACGTTTTTCATAAACTAAATACATATATATTTCCGTGTCTACCGTGCATATAGTTTTCATAAATTCTAATCTTAAATATCTAAACTCAATCTTTACTAGATTCAGTCCGGTAGACTTTGTGGGATAAATTTTTAATTATTCATATTTACAATTTTTTAAGTGCAATCATAACGCTTCCAGTATCCTTGGGTTTTCCTTGCTCAGATGTCGTAAGTTGTCATGTACTTTATATAGATAAGAATTTAAATTGCATTAAGCACCACATCTTATCGAAATTAACTTTTTAATCTTTGAACTTTAATGTTACGTTTATATGCAAAATGTATGTGTGAATAATTTATTATATTCTACGTTTAATATGAAATGAAGGTTTTTTTTTAATAAAATTAATAACACTATCTATTATGTAATTATCATGTTATAAAACACTACTAATAAACAAGGAAGTATAATTTTAGAACCTATCAAAGTAATTCTATGCTCAATTTGCCAAACGAAATTATTCCGCAAATAGAACAGACAAGGTCATGAACGCATTTATATTAAAACAACAATATATTAAAAGCATCGAAGTATTATTTAGGTTGGGTTTTACATAATTAAAAACATGCACAAGCAGTACGTTAAAAATACACTAACAGACTATGGACAAAAAACACTAAGCGGCTTGCGAGAATCGAATAAAATTACACGGAGATTACTGAATTAAAACGTTGTCATTATAATTAAACGATTAAATTTGACAATACGAACAAAATTGTTATAAATTATTGCGGAAATCTACTGAGGTGAGGTACGAAATGTAATTAAATATTATTTCCTTAAAAATAATTATTACATTTGTATAATAGTCGTGACAAAATTTCAGTAACTTTGAATCAGGCATTTGCATTCTGAAATTAAATGAAATGAGAACATAATTGTGATTGTTTTCTTCTAGAATTGTTTCATCAGGATTTGTGTTACAGCTGAACAGAGACATGAGGCTTCTTTGAACATAACCTTGGTTGCTAGTTGAAAGATATTAGATAGTATAGTCATTATAATAATAATAATATTTTTTTAATGCATTTAATGTTATACTTCGACTTATCTAAGCGTGTATGATTAATGAATGAATGCAAGAAGAATAAAGGAAATATTTCTTTTTCTTATATTTCTTAATTAAATGTTATAGTGTTATATTAAAACAGCCATATTTAGTTCAATGCAGCTTTCCACGTACTGAATAAAGTTTTCGGGGCAGTCGAATATAATCGTATTATCGAAATTATATTTCACTTTGGTTATTGTAACAATTATAAAAAATCTGGTTCTTGCGACCTAACTCTTACTACTTTTAACTAAAGGTATGTAAATATGAAGTAGATTTTTACTGTCAAAATAAATGTACATATTTTGGAAATTCATCTTTCTCTATATAAATTCATTGAGATTGAAATAAAACTGTATCTAAAATAAAAACTTCTTCAGTCACTTAGTTGTCATATATTTCTTGGTAACGACTGTACATTAAACATTAAACTTATGAAACAATTTTTTTTCTGGGATAGATCTAATTGAATGGTTTTTTCTTTAATTAAAGATAGAGTTTATAAATTATTGAGATGAAGAAATACATAAAGTCCGGAAAAACAAAGTAGATTCCAGCCAGTAGTTCAATGATAAAAATAACAAATTTTATGAGTGGATTACATAACTATGTTTAACATTTTATTGATATATTTTTGTATAATACTAATTAATTTCTTGTTAATGTTCAACAAGTCGTAAAATCATGAAGCGGTTTTTAATAATGTTTCTTTACTTCCTTAAATATTTTGAATTAAAACCGTTTTGTCTTGAAAAATACTTATGATTATTTATTTGAAATATTCTCAGACTTAGAATAAGTAAAATTATGGCATGACGTGATGCGGTTTGTTTTATTTATGGTAACATTAATTACTTTTAACCTCCAATCGAAAAGAGGAATGTTTTAGGTTCATTTTCAGGTCTTTGTTTGTTTGTCTGTCTATGGCAACGTAGCTTTCAAACAGATCGATCGATTCCGATGCGGTTTTTTTTAAATTTAAAAGCCAGTTTCCTTGCGTAGGTTCTTTTCTTTTTAATTTTGGTTTTAACATCGGTAAAATAGTATGAGAGTATCAGATATTTTACGAACTGTTGTAAGGCACTTTTCGACTATGACTTTACTATTAGGTGCTTAATTTGTGCCAGTCTAATTGCCAATTGAAAATTATTGCGTGTGATAAAAAAATGCATTGCTTAAATTAGTTTCGCCAAATATGTTTCTATGGTGACACCGATTAGTTAATATATTGTTTTGTAGTTTTTTGGATCCCGAATAAAACTTACTATATATTAAATAAACTTATAAATCGTTTTTTTTTTCAATATTTTCTAGATACATTATAATAATTATTAGTGGTAATTGATGTTAGTTAGAAATAGGAACAAAAGGTTGCTGATGGTAAAACTTAACAATTATTATGCACACTTCTCCCATTTTCAAAGATTTATTTATTATTAAGCCTAGATCCTTCTAGTAAATTTTGGATAAATTTGTGTTCAAATTTGGGTTCTCTAGTGAGACACTAACATGAGTAACTATTACTAAGTTAGTACTAAGACACTCACATGAGTACATTACATTATCAGAGACCCTACCCACTATTACAATTTGGATTTCCATTATATAAAGTGAATATATATTTTTTTTAGTTACTACAAAAAAACAACAAAATTTTGATCATCTTCATCATCATTATCGTCGCAAGAGTCTTTGTAGACTCGTCGTGGTCAGCACGTATCAGTGATTCGTATACATGATGACTTTCTTGGGAAGATGGGTGCAGTGTTTCTGCACCAGCACTTTTTAGAGCTATTTCGACCCCAAGGCTTTCTGTAGCCTCTCCCAGCCAGTAGTTTCTAAATACTCTTAGAAAGTACATATGACTCGGAAAAGATCACATTGGTACTTGGCAGGTTTCGAACTCGTGCCCTCACGTATGAGAGGCGGGCCTTTAACCTGCAGGCCAGCACGACTAACATTATAACAAATATAACATTATTTTAACAATGATCTCCTTTAATTTGTCATTATTATACAGGATTGAATGAAATGATAATTATCCTGACACAGACTTGTATTAAAATAAAAGAAATAAATGTAAATACAGCATATCAAACTTTTATTCACATCTCGTGTCCTTGTGAATGTTGACAGTTGTAGAGAAGTAACAAAGACATCCAACCTTGACAAGCCTAGGAAAGGTTTTTTGATATCGACTCAGCTGCGACTTGTATATTTTTTGTCCCTTTATTAAAATTTATAAAAACTATCATATATTTTAATATTGTTTTATTTTACTACACTTATAATTTTTTTATTATATATGGAAATCAATTTTTCAATGTCTGTAATTCTTATTATCGTTGAAATAAATTCATATTTTATTTTTCTGTTTTTTTTTTAATCCAAAGACGTTAATCAAATTTAATTAACGTGTTAAGTGTTCTGGAGTTTTTTTAACCAATCAATTTTAGCTAAATCATTGATTTCTGAAATAGCTTGGCTCGTAATGAAAATTAAGAAGAGGATAACTTAAGACATTCAGTAGTGTTGAATATGATAATTATCTGCTAGCGAATTGAAAATTGCTTCAATAAAATATGATTTCAATAATAATTGGCCCCTAAACAAGCCTATATTAATTGTTATAAGCTTCATCTTCTTCTTTTTAGTTCGAGATGTTTCCTTATAGATGTCGCCAATGTGATGTGTCGATATTATAATGAACTATGTAAAGAGGAATTTGTGAATGAACAAGGCCGCGACTAGAGACTAAGAAGTTAGTGCTGAGATCGTTTACCGAGAGGTAGATGTTAATGTATCTAAAACATACAAAAAAAACGCATACTATATATAAAAATGGTTAACTGATTAAATGACACACAGTCCACAGTTGATGTTATTTTGGTTAATAAAAGAACATAAATTATAGACAAAAGGAGTATTAACAAAAGATAGTAACGATAAGACAGTCGAGGGCAAGTGAAAAAAATGATATCTGGGGACCGCACTCTCTTGTTATAAGCTTAGTGTTACATTGTTTATTAGCAATATTTTGTCACACTGCTTTGTTTTTCTTCTTTTCTATATTGTCACCAATGACTTTGTTAGTGAAATGTCAAGAAATATATATCATGTGTCCGATATTTTGTTTGGCGGAATTAGTTTTCGCATTTAAAATTATTATGTAAATTTGACACTATCAATCAATAAATCTTGTAAGCGTCATAAGTAAAAGTTGATTTGGTTACATCTAAAAATAGACTTGTTTGAGGTTAGGCGATGGTTCTCACACCTAAATATAGATACAACACCAAATGTAATAGTCATGGTCGGATATGAACAAGTTTGTATGCAATTGAATCGCATATACCATATTGAATGTGATAACAATTTAATTATATTTATTTGTTACTGATATATTTTCAACTGCTTCACACAGCGGAATTCAAATTAAATGATACTTGAGGTATAAAATAGTGACCGATATTATTAACATAACTATTATTAATATAAGTTCAGTAATAATATTTAAGACTGATTAATTAGTTTACATATATTTTTGTATGGCGCTATTTATTTGTATATAATATAGAAATTTTTATGAGAGTGAATGAAATTTATGTAAAAATTAAAGAAAACTCCCAAGCCTTTTTTTGGTATATTTTTTGTGAAACTGCATTAAATATTTCCCATTTCTCCACTTATAGTCTGCGATTTACTTTCATACAGGGATATTTATGAATGAAAATATCTTAACGCTTCATATTTATTGTGACAATGCAACATTGCTGTAAAAATACAGTAAATTCTTGTTCATACTAAAACAAACATCAGCCTTTTTAAGCCTGCAAGTGAACGGCGTGATTTACATTGTGTTGCTTTCTAGAATACACTTTTTTATTTCTTTTTCAAGTCAACATTTCAAGGAGAATCAATCGAACGATAGGACGATCGAGGATAATAAAGGTATTTCTCTTAATTTTAATTAATATATCTTTTTCATTCAACATAATATATTTAAATATACATATACATTTGTCTCCGAACCAATTTATATGAAAATTAAATCGTTTGAAATCGTTAATATTAATTTGGTAGATGATAATATTTTTGAGCCTATATTTTTTTAACAATCAGATGAATAAGGTGTTCCCATTAAAATTGTTCAAGATCTGTCACCAATTTTTCACATAATAGCAGATGCTTGAAAAAAAAAATCCAAAACCATTGTTAGTTGATCTTCATACAAGTTTTATGGACCGTTGCTGAATTATTATGGCATACGCAGTGAGAAGCTTTTAATTTTTATTCGTAACACAAGTTTTGTATCGTCACACTGCTTACCGATCGTCTCCCGTTTCACAATAACCTTAATACGAGTATTTACGGAAGAAAAACTATTAAAATTGAATATGTAGTCTAAATGATTTTTTTAACAGTTACAAAACAAAAATTTATTTAGCATGCCAAAAAAAATATTGTTTACCATATAAATATAAAATGCATTATACTATCAATCGATATGATATAAGCAAAAAATATATAAAATTATCAATTTATTATAACTGTTATATAAAATTTAGTAAAACTTAGAATGTATTTCTGTTAACTTTGGTCAAAATCGTAAGGTCTGCGCGACCAATAACATGTCAGCTAAATCATAAATATATAAAAAAGATAAGCAATATATCAAATGAAAACGTATTTTTATTAACTTGAATTTTTCATGAATAAGTTCGTTCAGAGTGTCAGTAGTTTGCTGTTATTTTCGGTTAGGCGTGTATCGTTATATATGTAATTTTAAAACATTAAACCTCTACGGTCTACGATGAAATGAGTCTTCCTATTTTTATAAAAAAAAAAACCAGATCAATCATGTCACCAAGCGCTGGTTTACCGAAGTATAATGTTGCCTGTGATTTTTGAATTTATATTGAATTGTATTTACTACGGTTCGGTTCCGTGAACACGGTTGCTGTAAATTAACCGTAACGTCAAGAGTATGTAGTTAAAAAATAAATAAAACAAGCTTAGTTTATACGAAAAAGTATTAGTTTCATTTGAAAGAACAAAACTCGCGAAAATCTTAAATCTCGTTAGCTTAATAATTTTTAATTTTAGTATTACCTAATTATAATTATTGTGTTCGCTATTAGCTGTATGTACAGACTCGTAAAAGATATCTGATATCGATAATGTACTAATAAAAGATATCTTATAGAATTTTTCTTCGAAGGGATAGTGTGTTATTAAAGGAATTTTAAATCGCAAGTTCTAAATAATATACCTACATTAAGTGTTATAATTTTACCAACCATTGGATTTTACATAGCCATATTTTTTAATTTACTGTCATTACGTACAAAAAAGTTAAATTGTCCAAAAAAGTTAAGCTGAAAAAAAATGTATAAAAGGCAACTGTTAATTTTAAGTATCTCAGATACCAAATACGACGCCATCTACCGGGCTAATTTGAGCATCTAAACCATCTGGAGCGCCAGCTCTATGTATACAAAAAAACTCATAAAAATCGGTCTTGCTCGATTTTGATTAGTTTTTAAGAGGAGTTCAATGACATGTAACACACATATATCTCTTTGCACTCCGTTGACGCCGTATTTGCCACATTGAGAAGGCTTTGCATTACTAGGCTTGAGTGCAAAGGAAGATATAAAAAGATTTATAGTTTATTACAAATTGTATCTGAATTATCTTTTTTCTGTGTAGTTGCCGCTCTCTTAAACGTTAAAGAACACTCACATTTCTCTGTACATGTATGTATATCAGTCCATTACAAAATGTGAAACATTTTCTCCGAACACTACTAAAAGTTAAATTACTCAGCGTAATAATTCATAATGTGAGAGAGTGCTAGAATATATCAGTTTTATAGAATTGTAAAGTTGTGTTTAAATTTAAGTGTAAAATAAATGTATATGTAAGTATTTATAATTTCGCTCGGGTCTTTATAGTATGTTTGCTGTATTTGAATCTACATATATATAGTATGTATCGTCGTTATGAATGTTTTGTTATGTTATCAACGATAGACGCTGATGTAAAATGATACTTGAGAATATTTGATTTAATTCAATAAAGGTAGTTTAAAAGAATTAAAATAATATATATGTGATCATTTCAGATTTAGTTATGTCAGTGATGTATTTTATTTTGTTAACGATTATAGAGAAAGTCATCTTTATTGTATAAATAACTAAAATAATTTAGTGTGGTTTGTGCGTTACTACGGTTTCGAAGATTACACCAATATCATGTAATGTCTGTCCTTAAATGTAAAATTTAAGTTTTATATATAGATTTAATAAAAAAAATAATGATAAAAAGAAAGCATTAAAGTCGCTACTTAGATCATTCCGTTTTGTTATTTTATTGTAACCTAAATTCGTTTTTGGGATGAGTTGTATTGGAAACATCTAATAAATCTTATAAATACATAACTTTGTTTTTGTTCAAAAATTCTAGATATCTTAATTAAACGAATGTGCTTATAGTAACATAATAGTATTAAAGTAACCGAGACAATGAAAGTCTGCAGGTTTTACGAAAATAAAGCACGCGTAGTTTAACTAAATGAATAAAACTCGCGATAATCTTAGATCTCATTTGAGAGTATGTAGTTTTAAAATAATACTAAAAAAAACGCGTCGTATATACGAAAATATTAGTTTCATTTAAATGAATTCTCACGAGTCTTAGCTCTCATTAAACTCTAGATATGTTTACTCAATACATTTGCTATAATAATAATTTTAATCGTTTAAATTTCAAATTTTCTATTCCTTTGAATATAATATTCAATGTTAATGACATGAATGCAATAATTATATGCAACAATATTTATCATGTGATAAGGGGAAAATAAACTTGACGTGACAAAGATTATAATAAAGATTTGTATAGACATTACATTTATATTGCTTTATGATCATTAAACCTGAAGTTTGTTTCGGTTATTTAAAAGTACATAAAATGTTTTGAATGATTAAAACCTGTAAGAATATTTTATGAATTCATTTTTCTTGAATGTCGTTTTCTTAAAAAAATTTTGGTCAAATGTAACTGGTATAGTTTAATTACAGTATTTTTATACGGGTACGTTTAATCTTATGTCGTCTTATTTTAAGTACTCACCGTCTATCGCTATGTGAAGACCGAGTACAGGTTCAATTTTATACTGAAAACTGCACTGGCGTGTGTCCAAATATCTATATTACCTATCCCTTCCTGGGTTACGATGACTAAATGACGGATAGGGACGTTTTACAATCTATTTAGCAGCGTACTTGTGGGTAATGTTCGCATATAAAGTGATAAGATACATTATTATTATATATAGAACTAACTATATAAATGTACTAGTTAGGTTCAACCAATTAATCAATCAACCCAAGAGTGTATATATTTTATTAATGACGTGCGCGTGAAAGTAAGTTCATACGTCTGTAATCATTAATTAATTGCTGTCCAAAATAACATCTTAGTATTCGTTACTACAGCATTCTTTTAATTGAATTTTTTGACAGCTAGTCCTGTCAAGCTGTGATCAGTTATTACAGCTCGAACACGGGCTGACCCGACCGAGGAATTACCACTCTCTCACAGAAGATTGGCGTGATGTAGCCTCTAATGAGATGAGCGAGAGCAGGTTGCCTGTACTCTCTTCTCCTTTTTCCTCTTTCTCTCCCACAACCAAACTCTGCAACGCATCCGTAACATTCCCTACGTTGCAGATGTCCTTAGGCGACCGTGACTACCTTCCACCAAGTAGGCCCTCTGCTCTTTCGCGCCTTTAAAAAAAATAATTTCTAGTAATATATTTGCGATATCGTCTGAATTGGTGCGTAGTTCCTATTCGTGTTAGCAGCGATAAAGTGTTCTTTTATACATATTTTTCTCGAAGTAAATTCCCAGATCTCTATAGAACTAATTGATTGAGTCTATCAAAATAAAAACGTATTTAATGTCCTTAATTTTCCGGCTAAAGAAAACATCTATCAACATATAATGTTGACACTTATTAATTTAAACTCTTTCTTTTGTTCAGTTTGTAATACTTCGACATATTATTTAAATATTTTAATGATGGTAATGAAAAGTATACTTTTTTTCATCATCAGCGAACATTAATTGCCGCGGACATCAATGTACATTATGCACGAAATCTATTGTGAGTTATCTATCTATAAATCTATTAGTATATCTAATAAGACTAATATAAAACCATGACGGACGCCAAATGTTTAGTCAATAATTTAAATATGTTTAGTCAATAATAATAATGAATAATTGCATTGCGAGCTTTTCCCGCACTAGGTGCTTTTCTTGTCTATCTGACAAGGGCATAATTAACCCCAGAAGACAACCATTAATACCAAGTCCTTGCAGTTTTATCAAAAGCTTGATTAATATATGTGAATATTACGTCAACCCTACATTTTACAACCTAATCTATTTATATATCGATTCATTTTAAAAGTATATGTTTATATGAAAATTGCTTATTTTAAAATAACCGAGGATCTTAGATTTATATATTTGATCTAATCTTTCTTGAAAAAATGTTTGAAATATAAGAAATCTAAAACACAAAAAATATATGAACTTAAAAATAAAATATTTTTGACTCCAGTACTTATAAGTGTGGCATTATAACGAAATCATTTGCCTTATAGGAAGTGTCCAATCTGACTCCGAAATGTTAACCTGTGGCCCCTATCAAATAGGCACATTGATTTAGCCTTGACATATTAAATGGTTGACATATAAAATTTTATTCCTGAAGGAATTAAATATTTTGTCTGAATTATGTTATGAAGATTATATCGTTGATGCTAAAGTGGTACGTGTTACAAGTATATTTCTGGAATTCTAAATCGTACATATTTATGAATTTAAAGAAAATATATAAATGATATTTGTTTTGTCCGAGTTTAAAAAGCTTTTATATAGCAAGAGACCGGATTTTTGTCAGATACATCAAAATTTTGCAACTTACCTAATTAATCATCCCTCTTACAGATAACGAAAGTCAAAAATCTCATGAATAGTTTTAACTTTTATATCACATCTAGGTATGCAAATATTTAAGCAATTTAGTAAAGTTTGTCGTTTTTGAAATAAGGTACTTACTATCATATAACATATTTTGTTTATAATGTTTTAAACTTTAAAACAAACTTTGTTTTAAAATGGAAACAACCTAATATAAAAGTATACTTTAATTTTTATGTACGTTTTGTATTAAGGCTTCTCATACTTGTTAATTCTATGTGACTACTGTAGGGTCTTTTGTAGAGGAAACGTTAAAATTAAAAAGATTTATTATTTTGTATTTTTATAGGGGTTTGATAGGTTTAGGTGCGGTTTCTTTTGTGCCCAAAATTTAAATTTGCAGAGATTTTTTGGTAATAAACAATGTTTCCTTTAAAATTATGTGGACATTTATCACTGTACAAATAGGAAATATTTACCATATCTTTGAATTTATCCCGATTTTAGGAAAAGTAGCTGTAAAGTGTAATGAAGATCACTGCAACTATCAAGATTTTGAATTCGTAGTAATTGTTATGGATTCTAATTGTTCCTCTTCCATAAATAAATAATGCAAGATTAAAATATAATAATTTTATTCACACTAATAGACTCATACCGTTTAGAATACCATAGCTTCAGACTAAATAATATAGATGCATCCTAATTCCACAATTCTGGATCTCAAATAAAAGACAGTTTATTCAGAATCTATATTCCTACACAGAGTACTTAAACTTAGAGGGTACATCGTTATGATAGAAGTTACATTCAATTTTATTGGCGCAGGTCTTTCCGTATCTGCAGGGCTTCGGGTGGTAATAGTGGCAGGAGGGGTTGACGCAGTGAGGGTAGTATTTACACATGCTCGGTAAAGTCATACTGGATATGGTCTTGTAGTTTGCTGATGGTACCACATGGGATGCTGGAATAAAGACACATATATGGAAATTACATATAATAAATATTCATCATTCAACAATTGTATAAATATTTTGATAATTTCAGAACTATATATTATATGAATATAGTAAGATATAACTTCTATTGTTTAATGTTGGTATATGTTTATGTTTAAAAATACATTATTTTAAACTGTTTTTATTTATTTTTGTGTAGGAATAAATAATATAACCCATTAGCATTTTAATAAATAAGAAGCATATATTTACAGCATCCATACTGTATTTGATTTGCAACAAATTAAATACAGTGAAAATAAAAAAAAGGATTTTTAGTTTTTTTTTCTGAACAGAAAGGATTTAGTATGAACATTTATCTTAGTATACAGTAATTATATTAAAACATAATCCCCCTTACCAAGTAATGGTGTCGTGGCTGGTGTGTTTGCGTCTGGTGAGTGTGAGTAAACGCATCCACGACGGGTGCAAGCGGCTGCGAACTTGCAGCGAGGGTGAGAGAACGCACAGGACGAGCCATAGCGACATAACGGGAATGTGCGACACCACACCGGCTTACGATCAGATAACGACACTGAAACGATAGTCGTACATCAGGTATCGGTTACTTGGTACAGGTTGAAATTATATATAAATGTTTTGATACAACTTGGCTTAACTCTGGTATTATATATAAGGTTAGCTTATTATAAAGTGAAGGTTTATTTATTGTGTAAGAACTTACACGGTGGGACTGAGTCAAATTTATGAGCACTGGCTGTAGTACTCAATGTGATGTGATTATCACTACTAGAACTGATAGTTCTCTCTCGAATCCTTTCTGATTCTCTATCTCTCTTTTTGTCCACATCAAATATGATGGGAGACGCTTTCCTCTTCTTTATTGGGGGTTCATCGGTATCAGTGTTCTTATCAACTTTTGTATCTTCTTTATTTAATTGCTCTTGTTTTGTGTTTTCTTTTTTGACGGTAACTTGGGTGCTTTCATTGTTCGTGTCATTCAGTTTCTTTTTAGGAGCTATTTCTTCCTTCTTCTTATCTGTTATCTTTTTGGGAGCTTCTTCTTCGTTCTTTTTATCAGATTTCTTTTTGGGCGTCTCTTCTCCCTTCTTTTTGGGAGTGTCTTCTTCTGTCTTCTTATCCAATTCAGTCCGTGGTTTTGGTGTTTCATCATTTTCATCATCCAATAGGCCCTCAGTCATAAGTTTCTTTGCTAGAAACGCGTTCGGATGATAACCGTCCATTGTCACTATGAACTGCGTGTCCTTGTCCTTGTCTACTGTGGGATTGTGAATGTTTCTGGAGAATAACAAAAATAATATAAATACATATGTTTTTAATTCATGTAACAAACTATATTTTTGCTCCTTAAATGGTTACTTTCAGCTGGTGTTACTGGGGTCAACAAATTAAGTATTTTATAGTACTCCTGAATAAAATCCATATATTATATTTGTACTCATAATTACATTGTGTCCAATATATCATCGTCACAGTTGGGAGACCCCGATGGTACATATTCCGTATTCTGGATCACTTTTTTTATAGACTGCGGCTTAAAGACCGTCTTTTCGTTCACATCGCTGCAGGTTCTGGAAGCAAAATAACAAATAAATTATCGAATTGAGTTTAGTATTTCTATACTACTAGTGTTATCTTCAATTATTCCTTGTAAAGAAAACACTAAGACACGCACACTCGTAAGCACACAACAAGCACGCCCTCATGTAAGAAACCCAGTCACGCACACACATTTCAATACGCACGCACACATACAGACGTCTATCACATGTAACATATTACGACCAACATAATTATATTTTATTCCTTACTTGTTACTCTTGTCTTCGAGATCTATGTCCTCGCCCAAGCTGATGGTGTCGCCCTGACTGTCTGATGTGTCAACAGGCACCTGTATGACAATTTTCTTTGTTTCAGCACGTCGCATCGGTAACACTAGAGCGCGTTTTATTTTGTTTGGTTCTTTGTCGATTTTTGGCGGAATCTGAAAAAGTATGTACGTATAGTATTTATACAAAGTGTAGAGTTATGTACGGAACAATATAGATTAATAAGGTACTAATTCTTTTTAATATTTAATGAGAAATTATTTCAATTATTTAAAAATACGTTTCATTTGATAATTACGGAACTTTTAAATACTTAAAGTATCCTTTTCTTGAAGTTCAAAATTCAATCAACATCAAATATATAACTAATATTTTTACAGGTTAAGATACAATCCGAAAGAAAATATCCGTCCAATAAAGGCACCAGCAACAGAAATTGGTTGCTGGGTCGCGTGACTTCATACCACACATAGCTATGAAGATACTTTGTAGTGAAACGATATTATAGACTATTTATTTGGATGTCTAAAAGCTGCATATCGGGGTTTTATCAAACCACTCAGTACTTTACGTGAAAGACCAACAGACATACATAAATAAATCCTCAAAAACTTTATCTATAACATTAGTAGCATATTTACATTGAGCAGACTCTTGTGAGCGTCGGCCACGGCTCGTAATAGAAGGCTCGATGCCGGCGCTGGTACACGAGGCCGGGGGCGAACCCGCACTACTGACAGACAGGACCTGCCGGCGCAAACCCTGGGGAAGGAACATAGTCAATTTAAATCAAAGAGAAACTCTATATAAAGCGGAATCGTTTATTAAGGTTCCGGTTTGTAAAACAGTAAATATCATTAGGAGGTTTCGTGACAATCCTGGACATACCAAAATGTAAAAAGCCCTGCAATGCAAAATATTACATTTATTTGAAATGAAAACCAATATTTTAATCTACTAGTTGCACTGTCATTGAATTCCATCAAAATGGTTTCAGATTTTTTTCCCGTTTAATACATGTATGCTGTAGTTGATATACAAACATATATATGTTCATATAAAAACAAAAGTCCCTCGTCGCGTCTGTCTGTTTGTTCGCGATAAACGGAAAAACTACTGCACCGATTATCAAACACTTATGACCACTCGATAGCTTGATTCACGAGGAAAGGTTTTGTAAATAATTTGTTAAGTTTTTATATTAACTTGTGTGTACTTTAACGATATTTGTTGAAGATGTCAGGAACACATGAGCCGTCTGAGAGCTTTTAACGAAAACGCTGCCTAAAGTCTTTGAGATATAGCAAAATAATATATAGTGGAATTGTGTATCTTATATAGGTCTATAGAAAAGTCTTCGGTGGCGGATGTAGACACCTTAAGGATAACACGCTATATCCATTTCACAACTTTTAAAAATTGGCATTCCTAAAGCGTTATTCGAAAGCTATTTACATAAATACGGTATTAAGTCTTCATCAAAATAAATAACTTCTTTTTCAAGCCTACATCAGTATATGTAAATTAATATTTTAAGCATATACAGGCGTACCATTTGAGAGTTATCACAATATAAGTTTAATAATTCTCAAATCTAAATTAGCTATTTTATATTTTCTGTAGAGTCCGTGCGAAGCCAGGGCTGAGACCTAATATATATATATATATAC
>DVQP01001358.1:0-15856 GCA_018231745.1 Danaus eresimus
TTATATTCTTAAATAATTTATTATTTCAAGGAATAGAAAACGCGTTTCATTACAGTTAATAAAATAAATGGTCTTTATGTATATGGTTTCAATTTCTCATCCATGTTTGCAATTTATACTTTTAATCATGATATAAAGTCGTGGTGGTCTGGAGGTTAAAGAACCGCATGCATCCATGAGGGCGGGTTGGAAACCTGGCAAGTACCCATGTGACTTTTCTTAGTCGTATGTACTTTCTAGGAGTATTTAGAGACTACTGATAGACGTCGAAGGAAAACATCGTGAGGAAACCTGGACTTATAATTTCAAATTACAAGTTTGAAATTGAAAAGCCAACTCGGCTTAAGCAAGCGTGGTGATTAAAGCTCAAACCTTCTCCATGTGAGAAGAGGCCTTTGCTCAGCAGTGGGCACCTATAGACGGATAATAATGATGATGGTGAAATTGCTTCCTTAACATAATATGGAATTACTCCCAGTGTTGTTACTCAGTTAAATAAAATGTTTATGTTGAAATAATTCCAAATATCCGAAATAGTATTGGAAGCGAAAACTTGTAGAGTAATAAAGGTATCAAAACTACCGTTGTGTTAATATAAGCAACCCCACATTTTGTCATCGATAACTTATATTCTATATTTTAGATAGCATTCATAATCAACCATTAAACACAGAAAAAAAGATAAACTCAACGACATATGCATTAATATATTTTTTTAATGTTTTAATACCATATTTTTTAAAGCTTCATTAGCTTTGGTTTTTAAGTTATGACAATTATATATGTAAAAATGCTTTAAGTGATCATTTAAAAATATATATATACAAAAAATATTTATATGTATATTTATTTTAATATATTGTGCAAAATATTTAACGGCTTATGTGAAAAAAAAATTATTTTGAATAGCAACCTAAGACGATAATTTGGTTTTAAACCGTTTTCAGGCCGAAATGTGCGAATGAAATCCTGTCACCGGATTTTAGTCTAGTTTAGGTTTTCACCAAATGAAAATTCTTATGCGAAGCTCATGATGGACGTCATTTTGTTCAAGGTTACGAGCATTAACCGAATATATGTATGTATATGTTGTCACCTTTCTATTCCCTGATTAGTTACTTAATCAACATCCTTACTTGAATGTTATTTAAGTCCTAACACAGCTTTATATTAATGTACAAAACAATGTGATTAAAACAAGACTACAGTGATTTAATTAGAAGGAATGTTAGTTGCGACTAAAGAATATATTAGATCCTACAACGGAAGATATTAATAACAGTGGTGACCCAGGTTTAAGTTATATATCTGTCTGCGAAAACATAACACAGAGATACCAGTGTAATACAATATCTCACAATCAGATGTTGTGGGATTGTGTTTAAATTATTATATTATATGTTTGATGTATAGAATTCGTGATGATTAATTTTTGATTAGGTATTGCTGTAATTATATCGTTCTATTTTTTTATATTTTACTGTTGGTTTACAAAATTTTTTTGATACCAAATAGATCCATTTGGGAATTATATAGGGTGGCAACCGGTTGTTCCAGGAAAACTACGAAACTTACTTATATGTATATTATACCAAAAATTACATATTAAAACTTATAACCTACACCTAAGACTACATGATCGCCCCGATGTTAGGATAGCAATCTCATTCCCTCGCTTGTGTGCTATCAGGAACATTGTCGTTCACACTGCTAGGAGTTCGTTCCGCGGAGTCAGCGGCGTCACTTTATCCATTCAACGGTGTCACTCGTCGATGTTCATTTATTTTTTAATCTGTAGCGCGTACGTAACATGTGTTCATTTTATCAGCAGTCCAAATTGATGTATTTAAAAAAAAATAACTATTGTTGATTTCATTATTTTAAAATTATTTTCCCTGTGCCAATGTAAATTTGATGAGAGGGACTAGTGACTTTCTAGTTAATTGATAATGCTCATCTCATGGATGGTGTTGATGATCTACTGAAATTCAAGTGTGGAATTGATTTATCGTTATATAGCTTACAATTAGAAACTATATTTGGATTCTAAATATAATTTCCTTTTTTTTATTTCACAAATCATTTATTCCGGACAAGTCAGAATCATTGCAATAATTTTCATAGTTGTTTTACTACTCTACTATTCTATTCTTATTTTTATTAACTATGTTAAGAAGTAGATAAGTAGTCAGACTCGTATTAAAAAGGAATAGACCTCTTTACGACCGCACTTTAATCTTGTTCAACTTAATTGGTTTTTGGCTGCTCTTTACTTAAACTGGCAGTGAGTCTTAAACTCTACATTCAAATCTTTTTATAGCAAATTTATTCTTTAATTACTTGTGTTCATATTCTTGCTTAAGGAAACATGTTGAATAGATTATAGGGTTTACTGAAGGGAACTTTTATTAAACTAGTGTTATATTAAACTTTTTCATAGACTGCATAAAAAACTTTTTTGCAACTATAAGTAATAAAGTATCAAATAAAAAAAAAATACACCAAATTAAAACCGAATATTTTGAAGTTGAGGTAATTAAAATATTTGCGCAGAAATTTTGTCTCTATGGGTCTTCAAGGGATATCCAGGACCACAGTGCTTAAAATTATACTGCCTACATTTTACGATCGTTTCTTTTCTTGATAGTTGGATAATAAACATGTTCTTTTTAACGTTACACCAATAACCTTTAACAAATTACCTCACTGTAGACTACCATAAGCTTTTAGGCAATAATCTATCACTCACGTATTCAATGCACATAACTTAACACTTATTCTTGACTAAAGTAAAAGGGTCGGGTTATATAGCGAAACGCTCAAGGGCTATGACACCTGGGATCACTTCTTTAGCGAGACTATCGGCTACTTCGTTCCCTGGTTTATCATCACGTGACCGTAGCAACCAAGACTACTGTAGACTATTGTGGTACTTCAAATATCCGAAGTGCGATGAGCCAGGTGATGACACACTTGTTAGCCCCAAAGGAATCGACTTACGATATAGCTTGTACAATTGAAATTAATTCTGTTTATAGAATGGAAATATTTTGACAAATACATAATTTCATAGATCAATGTCTGGATATCAACCTGTGCTAATTATATTTTTTTTATATTTTGTATTTAAAAATTAAATACTTTAGCAAATTTTTAATTGATATGGTTAATAATGAGGTTGAAAACGGTCGAACTTTCGTATAACTGCTTCATTTATTATTAAGAAAAGATCCACTTTGCATAACAACATGTCTAGGGAGTACATCTGTAATCGATAACTGCTATAAACAGGAGCTATATAAAGCTGTTCATGCTTCGCAGCCAAAAGACGGTTAAATCGGCAACTCAAATAAATATTTTAGTACGCGAAATTTAACTTATTTGTATGTTATATAAAATTATTCTTCAAAAATAATTATTTCTTAAACACCATTTATAAGCAAGATAACGACTGCGATCAAAGAATTTAATTTTGCCTGATAATGTATTAAAATGCAAATGAAACTCTACTTTTGGATTTTATATCAATATTTTGTGGAGAATTTAAATTAAAAATGTAGTAAAAGTATATTAAAATCACATAGTCTGCTTTCTTACAGATATCCTGTCAGTTGATGATTACTTGTTTTGTTTTTATAAAATATTTTATTTTGTATAAAATTGTTCGTTATGGGCACCATAATATTAATTGCGCTATTACCACACATTCACATTTTAATTACCAAATTCAGTTATGCAACTCAGCATTATTTCAAATTGTAGAATATTCGTAGCTTTGATCTAAGAGTACCTCAAAATTTCAATTCATATTTTATATTTATAACAAACGATGTATACAACAACATATATTTCCAATCAAAATTTAATGTGACAAATACCTCAATTTATTATTAAAATACACCAATACACACACCTATAGTTTTCCTAAATCTCCAATTGAATAGTGCTGCCGATACGTTTAATGATTAATTAATTTTGAAGTTATATTTAAGTATATAAATTTTGTATTAGTAATTTATATTTGATTACTCAAAATAAAATAAAAAAAAAGAAATAAAAAAATGGGGTAGATATAGTTCAGCTTACATTACGTGTGTGAATGTACTTTTGATATAAATCTATTGCGCTTCATTAGACTGTTAAAAGCGACGATTGCATTTCCTTGTGGACAGGTAAAGCCCTCTATATTTTCCATCCTTTATTTAAAAGTTCTCCACATTTCTTTTAATTTGACTACCATCAAATTAAAAAATATATATTCATAAGCCATCTTAATTGTAAGATCGTTAATAGTTTTTAATTCTTGATCTATTAGATTTGACAAATAACATCATTAGACTCAACTGCTTAAGCACTATTTATTTGAACGAAATATAAATTTCATGCTTTGACTCTTTAATATGTCCTTGTTCATTTTGAGAGTGTGATCGGTGAATTTACAAGTTTAAATAACTTTTTCAGAATTGAGGATTTAATATTCCAATTAGTGGCTACCGATACCTATAGTTACATAAGTTATATCTCAAATATGCGACATCAGAAAAGGAATCTTAGTTTAATTAATTTAAAATGAGTTTTATGTCATTTAAAAAAGGAACTTCAATGTTCAATAGATGTTAATAGACTTATAGGTATAAATAAAACGTAACATAAAAAAGGTAAAGTATATGAAGTTCAGCATCATGGGTTTGATCATTAACCAAATGGCACCTGTCCTCGAGCATAAAATACATACGACATGTATATGTATATGTATACACATATATCAGGCCTAGCCTTAGTCCAAAATGATATGTGGACTGCTAAAACCCTAAATACAACGAAACAGCAGCTACTAAAAGCAGGCTGGCGATTTTTTCATGACTTCAAGAACATTCTTAATTAAATAAATCTAAACAGACTAAACAAATAATCTGAAAGAATCCGCAATTGAACTTCATTAATAATAATGATAGACATACTATCGATAAATTCTCAATAGTCTATTGACTGATTTAGTTTTATTTTAATTTAGTGTTTAAAATTCATAAGACACATATCCCAAACATTTATATTTCATAAAATTACGTGAAATGTTACTCACATTCGAAATAGCAATGTATTTGATGATAGTAAACAATAATCTTATCAATGTTAAAATAAAAGGTAAATATATTTTATGGAAAGGAATTAACTTTTGTTTGTTGTATTTTTTAATCCAATTTATAATTTTTGTGTTATTATTGTTTTCATTTAATATTTCGGTAACTGGAATGCGATATCAGGGAATTTGCAAGTTCAAATTATGGTAGTGTCGATGAACTTTTCATTTTATGTTCTCTAATTTAAATTTTATTTCAAGTATTAGCTCATCATTATTTTAATATTTAAAAACATAATCACTCGAATTCAGTGCATTATTTAAACTTTTGATAGAGATTTAAAAAAAATCATCTATAACAATTTATTATCATATATTCTCTTAAAAACTCATTATTAATTAATTAATGCATAATTTTTTGAGTAACAGTTAATTTATTCAGCGTATCTTGTATACCAGGATATTGGTTAATCTCAAAGTAACATTTTAGTCGTTATTTTCTTTTATATCTAGCTATATAAGGTTCATATCACTTTAAGCTAATTTAATTTGAAAATAAAGCGAATGAACTCTGAATATATTAATATATTATGTAATTGAATGGGAATTTACTAAAAATATAAATTATTCGTTGTATTTATGATATCCCTGTGTTCTTTTCGTTCTATAAAAAAAATCTTTGACTGTAACTTTTATTAAATGTTCAAAAAAGAATGAAGCAAATATAAATATTCTTGTACAAAATCAGGAGAAACAGCCAGTTTGATTTTAATCTTTAAAATAGTTTTTAATTTTTAAGCGAATAAATGATTTTAAAGATGGTATAATTTATGCTCGCTGCATAAAACTTAATATTTTATAATAAAGACGTGCCGTTTGCAAAATATACTTTTCATTTATTAAATTACTGCGGCTCTTATACATTTCTACTCGCCCACATCTTTGGGAATGATAATTTTTTCAAGTTCCATATCGTTATATTCGTGTCGGAGGTTCAGCGTCGGGTTTAATTGCAAATGTGATTACGCCGCCTAGCAATATAAGAACTTGTGTAACATTTTAATAATAAAATGCGTTCAACTTTATGCTTCCCATTTTAATTTGATGTTTTAATCGGAATGGTTTACAAATGTAAAAATATATGGTAGAGATTATTATGAAAGCCACGTCTTATATGTACCTTTAGCGTTTTTAAGAAGATTTTATTTTATTTCAGTAATGTTGATTTTGTATATTGCAAATTTATTTTTGGACATTTAAAAATAAATCTATTATATTTTCACAAACCGAAACGTCGGGATTATATAGTTTTAAAGTAATAAAAATCGCGTGGTGAATCCGAAAATATATTAGTTTTATTTAAATGACTCGCGAAAATCTTAGATCTCATTATTTTGGATATTTATTTTATATTTTGCATGATTACTAAATATCTTGAAAGAAAATAATATGTTTCTTCCTAAGTCGAATTTCAAATAATAAATATGATCTTCTGATATTCAATATAATTTAAGATAAAGGTTATTTAAAAACCGTAGATTTTTTACTAGTTATTTTAGGCATTTTTATTTTTTATTTTAAAAACTAAGAAATATTTATTTCAAAAAATACTGACAGGGGGAAAAATATTCACAAAAGCTTCATATGAAATAAATAATAACCGCCTTGTTTGACTGACATTTTATATTTCTCTCTGCATTGAAAAAATAAATGTTTTTTTTAATTGCAATATCGTAAATTCCGTGGATTCACTATGAAAACCGTGTAAAAACGAGCTATTCACATATAGTAAACAACAAAAACGTATTTTTCTGAATAAAAAAAGACTTCCTTATATAACATATATAGCTTGATAAACATCATTTAATTTAGTACGAGCAAACAACTTGGTGTTTGCAGAAGTTGACCAACGATGTCAGAGTCAATAGCTAACTTCAACTCTGGTGAAGAGAATTAGTTATTCGTTAAACGTTAATCACATTTTTCAAAAGTAATAAGTAAAATATTAAGTTTAAAAAATTAAATATGTACATGGAAAAAAATATCTTGAAAGAAACCTTAATGACGAAGTAATGAATCTGTTGAAGTAAAAAAAGTAATCTTGCAAGGAATAATTATTAAAACCAGTTAGAAAAAATATACATTAAATATTTTTTATATAAAAAAGTTTACCTTAAGAGATTAGAACTAAATAACGATCACTTACTAATATTTAATGTCACAAGTATTAAACAAGTATTAAAAAAAATAAATTTTTCTTTGTTTCTATTGAACTTCTATTCTTTCTAGTTAATTACCTTAATAGCATTCTTGATTAAAAATAATGTACGAATTAAAATAAAAAAATATTGATGACCTTAAAATTTAAAGCAAGCTACGATGCAGTTATTTCTTGAGTCGACAATAAATTTCAAGTTAACTTAAATTATATGTTTGAAATAACTGCTTAAGACAAAAATTAAAAATCTAAGAAGCATTAAATGTCAAGAGAAATATTATGATTTTGTTATTTATTTTATAATGAAATAGTGACAAAAATAACAAAAAAAGCAAGCCATGTATAATAAAAGACGTGACACAAAAGGCAGCCTTTTCCCTAAGTGGCTATTTCTACTAGCAAACCTTAGGGCCACAGAACATTTGTATTGTTCAAGGAGATAGTTGCAAGTGGTTTAAAAGAAAAGAAAAAACAAATACTAATTACATCCAAACTCACAAAACCATACTAATTATTATAACCATTATATATTTTATGAAAATATTAGGAAAAAACTAACTCATAGCAATCGGGCCTCTTTCATAATACGCTTTTGACTGTAACTTCAACTCTTCCCTTGCAATATGTCTGCTACCTGACTTACGTAAGCTTGATTCCCATGTTCTTACGCATAGGACCAGATTAGTATAGCATTGTTTTAAATTGAAATATTGAACGCACACAAAATTAAGAATTTTTATTTTGTGCCTCTTTAAGGATTTTATTTCAAAAAATTGATGTAATTTTTATTATACTAGTTTGATGACTATTTTCGATTTATTAATATTTTGTGAGCGATTAGATAGAGGTAATTTTTTATGGTAAAGGGGGAAACGGGCAGACAGTCAACTTGCTGGAGACAAGTTACTGTTACCTATGGTTATCTGTAATACGGTGTTGCTGATATCCCTCCAGCCTCAAGTAGAGGAAAAGATAGGAGGATGCCAATGGTCCCATAACCATCCTGTCAAATTCACCTTTGTTTGAATTAAGAGTGGATTGTCCTTTGTCACTGGCATGAGATACGGGCAAGGGTCGTAGTTGCAGTTCGATACGTAGTTGAAGGTTAACACTTCAAAACACTTAGGCTAATGTTGGACAGAAATTCATTGCACACATTAAAATTTTGGGTAAGAAAGGGATGGAAAAAAGGGAAAGACAGGCGGCTCTCTTAGTTATCAGATGAAACGTGACCGTTAAAGACTGTTTAACGCGGATCTTCTGTGAGAGGGGGTGCTTACCAGCCCATGTTTGGGCTGTAGTAAATTAACCACAGCTCTTCCACCTTTAAACGGTCACCTGTTTAAATTTTATTAAAATATATTTATAATGTTATAGAACAATGACAAGCAAGAGTTTGTATTAAACGCTACATATAACAA
Organism: Danaus eresimus; assembly: GCA_018231745.1. NCBI lineage: Eukaryota > Metazoa > Arthropoda > Insecta > Lepidoptera > Nymphalidae > Danaus > Danaus eresimus. The sequence goes on from DVQP01001358.1 coordinate 8,720, forward strand.
ATGAATAATTATAATAATTCAAATAAAATTACTTTCTGTCAATGTAAATATAATCACGTGAACTTCGACCTATTAATTTAATTGTTCGCCATAAGCAAGACATGGACGGTAAATGAAACTAAAATACTTCGGATTACTACGCGAATTTTTATTAATTTAAAAATACATTATCCCGACGTTTCGGTTACTTTACAGTAGCCGTGATCACGGGCAGACGCGCCCGTCTCGCGAAAATCTAAGATCTCATTACATAGACGGTAACTGAAAAATAGTAGGTTTGAATCGATATATATCCTCTACGGTTAAGAATTACGCGTAAATATTTAAATTTCTTTTGTAAAGGTAAACAAAAATCGTTGTTGTGTTATTAAATGATATTTTTTATATCCTTCAGAACACAGGGTAGTCGTAAGTGTTGATATACTAATTTTAATATTATGTAAAATAATTTAAAGAAACATGTGCATAGAAATATACATATAATGAAACTAAAATATTTCGGATTTACTACGCGATTTTTTATTAATTTAAAACTACATACGACGAGATGACGTCTGCCCGTGATCAGCCCAAAACCGAAGCCGAAGAAGTAGCCGAAACGTCGGGATTATGTAGTTCTAAATTCATAAAAAATCACGTAGTTAGTCCGAAATATTTTAGTTTCATTTAAATAACTAACGAAAATCTAAGATCTCATTATACATATAATGTTTTGTAGTCTTCTCTACATGAAGTAACTTAACGTTAGAATAATATGAAATGTCATAGTGTTATATGTTAGTTTCGACAAACTAATTCATAAATCGCATGAAGGTTATCTGCTTATTACATCTCCATTTTAACAAACAAATTCTTTGAATTTTATACAAAATCATTCAACTAAATATTGTTGCGAATACAAAATATATATACTTATTTTTGGTTTCATTTTCAAATATGATTTTTTTGACAAAAATGAATAAAAGGCCAGAAATTAAAACATATGTATTGTTAGAAATTAGTTTGGGCAGTACTTCCACTTCGATATTTTTCTTCCACAACTTGTTACCGAAGACCCAGCTCAGCAGTTATATACTAGTTTAAAATATTCGATGTTACAAACGTTTATGTAAGTTACCATATCATAGAGAGGTCAACAGTTCCCCCTAGATAGGTAGTTAGTTCTGCTTAGGCAAGTAGTTCTTCTTCATACGTTCTTCTCCAATAAATAATAATAGATTAAATGTTATACAAAACATGTTATAGTTCTTGTTCTAAATCATATAATCAATTATAAAGTATTTTGATAATAGAATTACTATAGAGAAATGTTACTTACATTAATTTGCACTATTATAATTAATTATTATAATTAATATATAGATCAGATTTAACAAATTTAATATGAGAATTTTCAATTAATTATAACAGATTAATGTAAATAACGTAAAGCTTAGAATTATAAACATTAAAACAATATATATTTCCTGTTTTCGTGAATTTTGTGTCCACGTTTCTTTTTCTAACACTTTTGAGTAAACATAAGAAACGAACAACAAAGACTTCGGATAAAACATTTAAAGTATCTTTGAATTTTACCGAAATTAATCTGTTTTTATTGAACATTATGTCTATATATTTTTTTTATCTTTTCAATTCCATCATCGTCTAAGGCAAAAATATTTAATTATTTATATTAAGAACAAAACTGCAATGATGAGTTATGCTTTAAACAATTTTAAATTATATATGATATATTGAAAAACCTACATACTTAACGATAGTTTGTTGAGAAAATAAGCTTTTCAGTTGAGATTATAGCTGAATTGAATTTAATATGAGAAATCTCCTTAAAAAGTCAAGTAAATATACTCCCCACTGCTTAATAACATTATTTTCCTTCAGTCATGTCTTTAATGACATATATGTAATTACAAAATTAGTAATATAATATGACTATGGTTCAATAATTTCTCGTAGATTCAAGGAATTGGTAACAATCCTCGAAATACCGTGAACTACGCAACGTCAAAAGGCATTAGCTCGAACCTTGAAAACTTGCTTATGAGTAAAGACCCACAACACTTAATTAGTCTCATGAACCGAAATAGATTCTTGTTATAATCAGATTGAAGTTTAATATATGACAAAATAGTGAGGTTAAATATATAATAAAATAGTGGTATTATTTATTATTGATATGAAAATATGATGAATTCATTTCTTCTTTCTATAGAAAAAGATATTCTGTTTGAAAATTGTTTTTTTTATTTCTTATAACGATGCCAAAAATAACTGACATACCTACTTACGAATCTGCATTAACGCCTTTCTATAAAATTTCACCAGACTCTGTTTTATTCATGTTTTTTCTATTATATCAATGAATGAAATAAAATTTATTTAATAACGTATTTATATATTTGAGAGTGAATCAGTTATTTTAGTGTATTAGTTTATATTATTTTATTGAAATAATTTTAAAAATACAAAATAATATTTATTTATGTAACCTTTTATATTCAATACACTTGATAAATGAATTATAAAAATAAATTTATAAGTTCTGATGGTTTTAGAAAAAATAATTTATATCGTTTAAAAAAAAATTAAACTTAGTATTTAAATATCTCTGAAAAGACACTGAAACTGAATAAAGTATCATTGAAATATAAATTGGTTAAGATTTTTAGTTTAAATATTAAGGATATTGAAAGGTCATAAACTGAAAACTTTGAGGTTGTTTTATGTGTAGTACCGAAATTAACATCTATTATTTCTATTTTGAGTTCAACAAGTTGTTTTTGAATTATTATATTTATATCTTCATGATTTCTTGACCTTAAAAAAAATATTTTTTATATAAGAATATATTTCTGTCCACTCGTTTCGGAATAAAATTAATTTTTTTTTTCTTTTAGTTGTAAGACTTATACTAATTTGATCTCATAGACATTTATTTAATTAAGTTTCTAAAATAAAAATAGATTTTTACTTCGACAACATCAAACATCATAACAATATTTCACTTTTCATTTATTACAAAGGCTCACATTTGCTTTCGCTATAATGCAGTTATGGCTGTGAAGGGAAATTATTGTAAATAAAATCACAAGCGTATGGTACCTTTGTAACAGAATAATAGATTGGAATATTTAAAACTATTGTGAAGATTATAAACAGCCCGTCTTCGTAGTGTGCATCAAAGCGTTCTGAAGGGTACCAAAATTGTGCCACATGAGCAGTTTGAATGAGTGAATGAGATGATTAAATAACGTAGTTCTGTCTTGATCACTATGCAGTTTGAAGAAACCAGCATAAACTATTTTGTCCACATCAGTGAGCATCAATGTCCCGAGCCATAACATTTTGCGTTTTTAAAAGTGGCGGAGGCGATGACAGCAGATGAGATTACTAACATACATACTTATTTACCCCGTGCTTTGAGGAAATTATACTCAATATTTTAACTTGAAGATGTAAGTTTCGCCCCTTCTATATTACATAAAATCTACGTAGGTCTTTGCTGAAAAAGGAAGTGCGGCTTTTTAGTCACTAGATGGTGGTTGAGTGGTAGAACATTACTGTGCGCCATGCGGTCCTCTGATTGTAATGAGGTGCACTTTTAGTGAGAGGATGTATAATCGGTATACAAAACTTACGTTGTTATTTAACCTTGTAATATGTAGTCGGAATAAACCAGTTCTGACTATATTTAAGCTGAAGATTGAGACGGTGTTGTATTTAAGGCTGTATTAATTAAACAACTGAGGAACAAAAACCGTAGAGTGGATCACATATTTTTGACTACTCCAATTTGGAAGTGGGTTAAAAATAATAATGAATAAGTGTAACATTCTAATTTCTACGGAACTACGCAACCAGCCTTTAGAGGAATCCTACTGTCAAGATTTATATGTCCTAATTATGCTATTATTAACACTATTTATCAGAGATTTCTGGTATAAAAATAATTTAATTTAGCCCTTCATAATTTGTATTTCCACAGGCGTAGTTTCATCGATAAATCTATAAGAAATATAATTTATGAATTAATTAAGAACGTTGTTTGTTGTTTATTTAATTATTACCAAATCTTCTTAGAAACAGCTAAGAAGCAGTGGAAAAAACCACTAAGAAGTATGAGTAGAAATATGGGATACAATAATACGTTACATTTGTTATTGAAAACTTTTGAAGTTAATTATTTCACATTTAATTCGGGGGAGAACTGATGGTTTCATTTTTTTCAAGTCACTTTCATTATTTTATCAAATAAATATGTTAATTTGGATCACATATAATGCAAAATTTTTTTCATTTTTATAATAAAATAAAACAACAGAATATTTTTTATTATTTCAAAATATTTTTTTGTGTATAGTTTTCATAGTATGAACATTAAGCATGGAAAAAATTTACTATGTTATATGTTAAAATTATGTACTAAGATACATTAATATTGTATGTAAGATAATCAACTTATATATTTATCATCTTAATATTTATGTTTTATTGTTATTTGAGTATTGTACAGTTCAATTAAAGTTGCTAACAAGGTTAGCCCCAACTTGTGAAATCGATTTGATAATCCTTTTGAACCGGATGCACTCAGGCTATAACTAACTTGATTGTTGTAGGCGAGCGGTATAATTTATTATTTCTTAACTATATCTTGGATTTCACTTCACGCTAATTTGCAGATAGGGCTTCAGTTTGCAAATGGTTTAATTCTCAATGCATATTTTCACCAAGATAATAATGACAACAATATGCTTAAAATATGCCTATTATTAAATGAAAGCACTAAAAGAGTTTAAACAAGACGAGTTAAGGTATGAAATTTTCTACCCAGAATATATTAATATTCACAAACAGCGATACAGTATAACAAACAATAATATTAAATATATCTGTTTGTAAATAGAAATATATTTTGGCTAGGAAATTCCATTTCTTGAGTTGTCAAACAAACCATTGCAGTTATTTTTTGCATAAGTACGCTGGATTGGGAATGTCGTAAAAGGTCGTAAAAACTAGCCTCCTATGAAAATATTGATAATGTATGGATATTTTTTTTTATTGTCATGAGTTTTTCATTAAATTTAATAATTTTGAATAACCTAATAATGAGTTTTTCATTAAATTAAATAATAAGTATATTTAATGTGTTCTTAAAAAAGAACTTGAACATAATACCAATAAACGAAATTGATAATTTTGCTGGTTTTCAATCTTATAAGCTTTTAAGCATTATATATTTCTAGTGAATATAAATAAAAAATCTAGCTATTAAATATATTAAAAAGAAATAAAATTTATAAGTAGAAATGACTGTAATGAAAGAAAATATTAACTCGTTTTATTTTGTTTTTCTAAGAAAATATTTCTTTTATGACGAGAAATGAAAATAGTTTTTGATATATTAATACTATATAATTATAAAATTATCGTGTTATAACCAACTTTCTTAGTACTTCTCCAATTCTAAGAATGATTAAAAAAATACATATGCATGCATAACTATAACATAGATTATATTTGATATGCAGAAGCTAAATTCATACGACTGAGATTTGGATATTAAAATATTGTAATGTCAACATCGATTTATTTATGAGTAGCTTTTAATTCATACTCTTAATATAATTTATATGTCATTAATCATAGCTAAATATTCGACTAATTTCTTGTAGACGAGTCTGTTGTCATTTGAGAGAGTATCATTCAAGAGTTAATTCTCTTGACCAGTGTTGAAGTTCGCGTCACTTCTGTCAATATTAGTCTCGTCTTGAAATAATTAAGCGGTTTGAACATTTTAATTTTAGTATAATTCTTATTTTAGTTAAAGTTAAATTTTTCAATACATTTAATATTTGGGTATACCGTTTATTTTTGTATTACATATAAATTATATTCTACACTTCACGTGTTCCGAATTCACGTTAAACATTGTTTAATACCGGTTGGATTTAATGTTAATAGTCAATTTAAAAACATATTAATAGTAATTTTTCATATAAATGCGATCTATCATGGATGTACAGTTGTATATGTCATACGTATTAAATGTTAAAAATTTATTTAATAGTTTAAAAATTTTGCCTTATCATTTTAAGTAACAAAAAAAAAACATCCTATATAACTTCACTTATAATAATGTTAAAACTTATTTAGTTATGATAATAAGACTACTGTTAATAACCGTAATAAATTAGCAACTTGCTTTAAAGCAAATTTAAAAGTATTTTTTATATATTTGAATATGAAACATATATTAATTCCAAACAAATATAGAACATTTTAAGCGTGAAAACTATATTAATAAACTTTTCCACACTATAATTAAAAAAATTAATAGCCTAACTTAAAAATGTATTACTTTAAACAGAAAACAGTAAGGAATATATATCATAAAATATTATGAGAGTATCACCAAGAGTAAGCAGAGATCTAAAATATCTATACACAAATATTAAATATCTTGGGCTTTTGAAATAGTTGTAAAATTATTTTTCCTATTTATGTTTGTTAGAATTTAAGATTTAATTTATTATGTGTGAACCGAATCGGGTGTTGTTAATTAAAGGATTAGAATAATAATTAGGTAATGCTATAAATATGCGTTTGGTATACCTCCCGGTGTGCTTCAGATGTTGGTCGTCAGTTTATTATTTGAATTCAAAAAAAAATCATACACGTTTTTCCACGATGCAATCTTATTTGCAATGAATCCTAATGTTGATTCACAATCATGTATATAACGGGATATAACTTTAAAAAAAATATACTTCCCAATATGTAAGTAACGAAGAATGACTGAGAATCACAAAAATTCATTAAATGACAATCTACATTTGTATCCGGAAGGCCATTATAATAAAATAAAAGTATGCTGCAAATAAAATTATACCGTCTTCAAAAGCATTTATACGCATGAAAAATTTAAATAAATAGTAATAGTTATATTTTAAACTACCTATTACTCCCGCCTTTGGACATGATTTAAAATTTTCACTCTTTTTTTATTTTCATAAAATATTATGTACATATGTTAGAATGAAAAATATGTTTCGTTCAAACGAATAAATAATATAATAAATTAAAACTAATATATTTTCGGATTTACTACGCCATTTTTTATTACTTTAAAACTAC
>DVQP01001359.1:0-15844 GCA_018231745.1 Danaus eresimus
TTATTCTTAATATTTTAATATAAAAGTCATATATGTAAATAATTAATAAATTAAATTAAATCGGATCGTATGTCTAACTTAAAATAACTTCGTTTAAAAATGTCCGTCTCAATGACTTTGTATCTGAGGCAATTATTATAGTAAAAAATATATATATATATTTTTAGGATGTAAAACATGAATACGGATGTACAATTAATGTCCATTAACTGCCCCTTAGTGGCGCGCTTATTCATTGTATGATATGAAGTTTGTTTACGCGTCTGGTTTTTGCAAGTATTTTATCTATTTAGATTAATTACGTCTGGGCATTAATTGAAACATCTCACTTATTACCATTTGAACTTCAACCTTTGATCGTATAGTGATTTAAAAAAAAACTTAAACCTCACGACGGCCATTAAGTCATAATATAAAGAAAGCAGGTCGTAAGTCAAGGCGATCTAATAAGAATGCCGCATATTTTGGCACGACGCCGACATCTTAAACTGAGTATTGACTCCAAAATTGGTATTATTCCAACCAGCCATGGCCTAAATAGATTTTATTAAAAAAAAAATCAAATACTTATATAATTTATATATATCTTCAACTTATAAACTTTAATTCTGTCTCACCTTCCACTCCAGCCTTTCCCTTGAGAGCGATGACTTTGCTGGCTGGGTTCATGATGGCGGAGTCAGCGCTGATGGGTCTCCTTATGGGGTTGGTGGGGTCCGCCATGTCAATGATGACAACCTCCGAGGTGTCGCCCACCTTCTCACGGACACAGATGAACTTATCCGACTCCATGGTCAGGGTGTTGAATGATATTGAAGCGGGATTTATCCCTATATTTGTGAGCTGTCAAGAAATAAATGCTTATTTATTATGTTGCACAAAAATAAAGATTATATATAAATAAACAATATAATGGAAAAACATCTACAGATAAATTCAAGTATTTGCATGTTTTTTTTTAAGTATTAGTATGCAGTACTATACATTTTTTAATCATGATAGTAATTCATTTTATTGTTTGAGTAACAAAAAGATATTTCCAAATGTAAATAATTTGGTAAAGGTTTAAGCTGTATGGGTTAAAGCCATTGTTAGGTTCAAAAGATTTTGATGACACAACAGCCTCCTTGTTTCTCAATTTAATTGACAAAGTGTCAAAAGCATTCCAGGCATTGTGTAATTTTCTTATATAACAAAAGGATTGTTAAAACATTTTTTTTTATTAGGTATGAGAAAATAAGTGATGGAATAAAAAAAAATGTTATCACCCTTGTATTATTTTAAAATTATCCACTTAAAGAAAATAATAATGGAAAAACAACAATAATAATGATTAAAATTCAAAATGTCTGTTAATCACTGCATTAAGAATACACAAATGTATCTTAAATATTAGCCTTTCTCATTGTTGACTTAGGTCAAAGTATTTTAATTACAGTATTTGTACTTCATGTCATCTCCTAACAAATACTATTTAGTAAAGTATGCATGATAATTTTGTTTGAGATTAATTCAATCGTAATTGTGAAAACTTCGTTTAAAGGGCGTGTAAATCGTGCCAATGTCGTCATAGTTTGTTATATAGCCGTGTAGAGTGTGCTGTATGATCCAGGGGGAATGTAGAACAAATCGATACCGGCTCTTCCGTTCATAGTAGGGGGTGGTATCTGTCATCTCACATAATTGCGCAATGCCATTTCTTCTACTATCTACCACTTAATTATAAGCGAAAGGACAATGAAACACAAAGGAATATCGACCAAATCTAATATGACTACCCAGGTTACTTTACTTTCCCTAGAACTATCACAAAACCGATGGGCGTACTCACCTGTAAATGCTCCTGAAAGCGTATTGGCAACACCTGAGCCATGATTGCTGTTCTTCCGTGCTCTTTATAAACCGAAATAGCTTACGAACGAGCCCTTTGTATTGCGTTCTGAAAATTTAACACAATTATTTCAAGTCACTGGTGCCTCATCCGATACGAATAACACCTTTGACAATCAACATGGCGTTCATTCATGTTTGAAGGGAAACTAAGACAGAACGGGAAGACAAAAAATTATAAATGTATCAGAATCAAATCTTTTACTCACTTTTTTAATTTTATCCAACATGAAGAAAAACTGCCCGGTTAATATATTTTTTATTCGTATGAAGAATTGACGAATAATGCACCTGCGGCTGCCACATACACAAATGAATGAAATGAAATGAACTAGAATTCATCGGGTGAAAAAGAGATAGTCACATCATGTAAAATCGTTGCCCGTTCAAGATATAAAATAAACGGATACGTTATCTGAAATAAATTTTTATTTTTAAAATCTTTATTAGATTACTTTTTAATTAAGAACCTTGCCTCTACAAATTTTGTGTTTTATTAACCGCATCAATGTAACTTCTACAAATGCCAGATACAGCCTAAAAACATCGACTGACCTACATGTAACACTATTTAAGTTTTGGCATTGACAATTGGATGTTTTGACTGCTCTTTGATATTTTGTAGCAGATGATTTGCAATTATTAATAGTCAATAGTTTGAATAAAGAATACCAAAATGGTAAGCAATAAATATGTATAAACAATAGTACGCATTTAAAGAATAAATACTCATGACACATATAAATTTAGTTTCAGTTGGGGTTTAATATGTTTCATGAAATCGCAAGAAATTTTAACGTGACCTATCGTTGCTACTCAGTTTCTATGTTACCTGGAAACGAAAGGCAAGATGTGGAAAGGGGAGGAAAAAGTAAGTGTGATTATAAAGGAAAAGCCTTAACAGCCTACACGACAATTGATTTATCTATAATTTATCTTTCTAGTTATTATGCCACCATCAGCTTTGGAGCTACTAACTCGTCTTAACATCGAATACCCAATGATATTCAAGTTAACAAATAAGAAGACAAAAAGAATTACACATTGTGGTGTTTTGGAGTTTGTTGCTGATGAGGGAAAGGTTTATTTGCCACACTGGGTTAGTTTAGTTATTCAAATTTATTTAGATGTTACTTGTTAATTTTATATTTTATTTAGATGTTACTTGGTCAAGATATGTTTTAGACTTTAATACGAAATTCTCTGCTTCAGATGATGGCCAATTTAGTACTAGAAGAAGGTACCCTGGTGCAAGTAGAGAGTGTCTCATTACCAGTTGCTACATTCTCTAAGTTTCAACCCCTTTCAGAAGACTTTCTGGACATTTCCAATCAAAAAGCAGGTACAATTAAGAAATATGTCTTGATTATAGTCATCTTCATTTTATATAATGCTATTACCAATCATAAGATTTTAAAATTATATTGATTATTATACAGATAGGTTTTCTGGTAAGATTTTTATTTAATAAAAAACATAACTTAGAAATAAAATAAGTACCCCACATTATGAATGTCTCTTTAGATTAATTCAAATAGAAGGAGGTTTCTCAATTCATCCATACATATACTTTATTCAGAAATAAAATTGATTCAATATGTACTTTATCCATATTTGTGTTGAAATGGTATAGAAAACTTTAGATTATAATTTTTATGTATGTATTTTTTATTCCAGTGTTGGAAAACTGTTTACGTAATTTCTCCTGTCTGACTACAGGAGATGTTATAGCTATAAAGTATAATTCTAAAGTGTATGAACTCTGTGTGTTGGAGACTAAACCCGGGAATGCCGTCATTATTATTGAATGTGACATGAATGTAAGTTGTCAGATTATAATATCATAATGTTAATATAAATGATCAACTTATTTATAGGCCATTCCTCATCTCCTTGTGATCCATAAATTTTGTGAAACTTTCACCACTAATAGCTAAAAAATTTGAAAGTAGAAACGAGAAAGAGATAAAACAAGATCTAATGTGTTTTAAACCATTGTTATAATATTTTAAAGAAGACAAATGATAATACTTAAAGTAATCAAGGGTGTTTATGTTCGCTTTATTACTTAAATATACATTTCAGTTCCTTGTAAGGAGTATATATTTCTATATATATATTCAAATATCATATTGTGTAGTATATGTTTAGTTTATGTTAAATATATAAAGATCACTTATAACAATTAATAGCACCAATATCCTGCTAGCAATTAATTCTTTATGTCAATAGTCTTATGATTAGTCTACACTATATAAACATACCATTACCAGGACATGGTATTGACCAAGTTGTACCACCGCAATTGTGTAACACTCTTAGAAAAATTCTGGACTTTAGCAGTGATTATATATCCCTTGTCTTTGAATCAGAGCTTAAAAACTTAATCTGTGATTAAGTTCTATTAGTATTTCTCTATTTGATTTAATTTTGATTCAATCTAATTACATAAAATTTTCAATTCTCATGTATTTTGTCTGAAATGGTGTGGTGACTTTACCAATATGTGACTCTATATAAATTTACATGTATTCTGAGATAAGCTACTATTTGTTATATACTTTATCCTTTGTTATACTAATGCAAACTGTCTTTACCTAAACAAAGATTAACTTGAATTGCTCTTCTCAATCATTTGTTTCATAAATATGATTATTTAGCTTAAAGCTCAGATGAAACTGGAATTTATAGATTTTCTCTTCTCTACTATGTTATATACAAAACTTAAAACGAAATTCAAGTATTTTCATAGAATTCATGAATATATATTCATATTTCTAAACCTTTCTTTTGATTACACTATAATATATCAAGACAAATTGATTGTTAGCGGCAAAAGAATTAAAATTTAAATTGTATTTACATTCCTATTTTTTTACAATATAATGATTAATATTTTTCTGCAGCTTGTATAAAATATTACTAATATAGTTTTGTTAATGAAAAGAAAAACTTGTTAAAAATTATATAATCTTTTTTGTGTAAGATATAACAAAAATATTAATTCTTTAAATGGTGTAGGTTGAGTTTGCTCCACCGGTTGGGTATAAAGAAGAAGATCATATAACAAAAGGTGAAGGTAGCTCAGATATGGGTGGCATGGATGAAGATCCAGCTTCTATGATGCCGGAGCCAAGTGGTTTCGTGGCATTCAGAGGTGAGGGGAACAGGCTTGATGGTAAAAAGAAAAAGCTAACCAGCGAAAGCGAATCCGAACCACAGGCATCCAATTCCAGACAGGTGAGACGATCTGATCAGAAAAAATTTATGACTAATGTATTTAAGTAATAAAATTAACTTTAAATGTTGACTTTGTGATTAAAATACTAGTAGTACCCTTATCATGGAATAAAAATTTTATATTTATCAACAGCCATATGTTCGTGGAATACCGGATTACGACTATGTTATTGGTACACTCAGATTTATCAGAAATTCAAGGCCTCCGAGTGCTAAAGAAGAAGTGCAAACAGAACCATTCCAAGCCTTTAAAGGGGAGGGTTTCACATTGCGTACTGCCAAGTCGAAGAACTGAGTAGTTTTTCTATAGATTTTTTACTATTCAACATACAAAATAGCTCATGAACCCTTTCATCTAGTTAAAATGTGTTATGTATTTTGCACTGTTATACTTAACCAATATTTTGAAAATTGTTTACATTCATTGATAAATATAAAATAAATATATTTGTTAAACCTTTTGACTGCTGCACAATAGAAATTAAAGAATGCCCATGTAATAAAAAAAGTTTTAAGTTACCCAAATATGTGAATAAAATTTTATTTATATGTACAACTCCGTCCAGACTTGAGATGCTAGGTTACAACCATATCTTCACTTTAAAAATATGCAGACACTGTTTTGTACACATTTGAAGTCTGCCATTCATCAAATTGCAATTTCAAAATTATCAAAATATTGATAGGATATCAAAAACATTCAACTTTTAAATAAAAAAAGATATATACAATAATAATTAAAATGAAAATATTTTCTTTAAAGTATGGTGTTATGATGGTCACAGTCATAGAAATATAAATTAATGCAGATTTCAGACAGGGCCTGTTTTCACATGAAATGTAGAAGTCAAAAGGTAAAGCATTTATTCAATATAAGGTATATTATTTTAATTTCGAGAATTTTGATATATTCATGCATACTCTGTGTTTAATGTTAAATAAATAACCTTTTAGTTGGAGCATTTAAGGTAATAATAAAAAAAAAACAAGTTTTACAAGAGGGGCTTTATTATTTTCCTATTAGGTTTTAGGATAACTGTCCATAAAAAAAGATTAATAATATAATGTTTATTGTTCATAGCAAATATTTTATGATTATAATGAACAAAACTACAGTAGAATACAAACTTGTCGTCCAAGGATATGGAAACATAATTTTTTGATCATTTATCAGACCAGGTTCACTACAAATATTTTGATTACAAATGCTATAGTATAAAAATCTGACATTCTCATACAACAAATATGGTTTTACACTTTAAATTTTGATTTAATTATAAGAATGATGGTGCTGTTGTGTGACATTAAGTGGATATTGTTTTTATTAATACAAAAACAAATCACAACATAAGAAGTATCTAAACAAATTGTAAACAATTTTCCTACCAAATTTATTCTATATATGCTTTTATCCAGCAGATAATTTGCGTCTACTGATATAAATTAAAACATTTTCAAATCACCTGAATTACCACACACAAATGCAGAGTTCAATATTATGTCAGTGCATTGCATTACATTCATTTGATTTATAACTTTGACAAAGCCTACTTCAGGTTGCTTATACTAATCCTGTATGTGAAGCCATTGATGATCACCTGATAGGCCCCAATGAAAAAGAATGATTAATAGCAAAAAACTTATCTCACTTAAAATGGAATATCTTGTCACTTTCATGCAGAGAAATCCAGCACAAGAAATAGGGCTACAGTACATGACGAGAATTATTATTCAGCATAGATTTTGGAAAATTTATTCAAAATCTCTTCAAAAATTCTTCTGAACAAATTCTGGCACGCGCGTTGACCGCTAATTTCATTTCACTGATCTCTTTATCAATTTCTTCCATGAAGTAAATAACAAAGTCAACCAATTTGTGTTTATACATTTGTTCAGTATGGAAATTTGTTATCAGGAAGCTGATATGGTAACCATCAACCGGCTTCCGCCGAAGCACGATAAAGTTTTCCGCTCGCATCATCATAAACCTCATGAACTTTTTACACAGAATTTTTTCAATCTCATCGGCTTGTTTTATCATAATACTTATCCTAATTGAATTAATGGATGATTCAATCAAAACTTTCTCATTAACATTGCGTGAAATTATCACTGGATTTAATAACAATTCTTTGCTTGTTCCCACTTCCACTTCTGGTTTATTGTATCGTTCTACAACCTGGGACGAAAAGTGTTCTAGGCACATAGCGGAAGTAAGAGTGTGGCGGACTGCCGTCAAATATGGTTTTAGAGTAGCCGACATAATTATTTCGGAAAATTATATCTGTTCTCGTTTTACCACACCTAAACTTATCTCTTTGGTAATGACAAATCTAGAATTGATGATTGTATCATGAGTCAGTATTTTAAATGTCATTTTTGACAAAAAAGTTACAAAGTACGCATAGTCAGTATTAAAAAAGAGGTTCTAAATTTATTTTTATTACTGACCATATAAAATACAATTATAATTAATTATTTAAACATACTCTAAAAATTTTATTATGCTAAATGATATAAATATATAACACAAATTTAATAGAAGTAGATTTTTTTTGTATATCTTTGTAAATCTCCACAACAAAAATAGAAATCATACGGTTTTTCATTTTATACATAACCTTAACATTAATGTTTTTTCTTTTATTGTATCTGTGATAAAATAATCCTAAAACGGAACGTTGAAGAGTGTAGAGACAATGATGGCGAACGTTTTGTAAAGTGACGCAAGCTAACGTTTTACGGCATGCGTTTATCTATTTTTTCGATACTAGCAGTTGTTGATCAAGTATTACCACTAGCATCAAACACATGACCAGTTAGGGGAGTTGTCACACATATATAATAAGAAATGGCCCGCGAGTTTGATCATCTTTTTAAACTGCTGATTATCGGTGACAGTGGTGAGTGGGCGAGGCCTATGTTCACGAGTGATATCTTGGGATTCGCCAACTACTTTTCCTGTTCAAACAGGGTGTGAAATGATGTTCTTGTATTACAGGTGTAGGAAAAAGCTGTCTCCTTCTCCGTTTTGCTGACAACACTTTCTCCGGTAGTTATATTACAACGATCGGTGTCGATTTCAAAATAAGAACTTTAGAGATAAATGGTGAAAGAGTTAAACTTCAGATATGGGATACAGCCGGGCAAGAGAGGTTTAGAACTATCACGAGCACGTACTATAGAGGGACTCACGGTGTCATCGTGGTATACGATGTCACTAATGGGGAGTCGTTTGCTAATGTGAAGAGATGGTTGCACGAGATCGAACAAAATTGTGATGTCGTCAACAAAGTACTAGGTGAGCTTGTAATTTTAACTCTATTTATAGCTAGAAGTGGTTATTACATTGCTTCATGTATTGTTCACTGTAATTTATTTAGAAATCGTTGATTGTGTATTGATAACAAAATAACGTATTTAAATTACACATCTATTAAAAAAATTCAATTTTCATTGAAGGCCAAGAATGTTATAACATGATGGTAATATCACCTGAATAACATTCATGTTAATCAATCAATAGTGGATATTGTTGCTATTGTAAAAAATATATTGATCTTTAAATAGTACCTCTTTGGCATATGTTGATTTATATTTTTGGTTTTCTAGTTGGTAATAAAAACGATTGTCCATCAAGAAAAGTAGTTGTAACGGAGGATGCTCAAAGATTTGCAAATCAAATGAACATACCATTGTTTGAGACAAGTGCTAAAGAAAACATCAATGTAGAGGAAATGTTTCTAACCATTACAAAAATGGTAGGTACTTTTTTATGTTCATATTTCAGCAAATGCCGCTATACCCACATTGCAGCTTATAATATTTTTTTACAATTTAGCAGCACAGAAGTAGAAGCTACTGAATTTTAAACTATATAATGACTTTTAGATTACATTCGATTTTATTTTATTCAATAAAGAAGTAAATGCCATTCTCTTGATAATGCTTCAGCGAATTGACTGTATATTAAAATTTGAAGTATGACTCATGCTGTTAAGGTTGATTGCTAAATAGAAAGATTTGAATGGAAGCATTTTTATTAAAAGTTTTCTGTGAACACAAAACTGTCTTTTTAACATTATGATGTAACTATATATTTTTTTTATGACATGGACCCAAAGATTTGTCATGTTTACATTGACAGTCATGAACATCATTTTTATTTTTAAATTCACCTAAGTAATACTATTTCATTTAAGTAACTGGCATTAAAAAAATATTTTGTCAAATTTCAAATGTTATCTGAATTGATCGTTACTTATTGAAGTGAAACTTCTTATGTGACTTCTAAAGAGGTTGTGTTAAACATGTTACGGAGGGAGACAGAAAGAAAGACACACAAATTTAGAAAGTAGGAGAGGGAGAGAGTGAGTTGATAGATTCCAAGCACATGAGAGTTATGTTAACTACAGACAGAAGGCCAAGGGATAACTAAAGATTATTTTAAACTAATTTTTTTTTAAATGAATCTTACAGCCTAACTTTATGTATGATCTACTCAAAGTAAGCTTACAATGTATGATGCTGGTAAAATTATGCAATTGTATTCACAATGATCAATGGGCATCATTCAATACACACTTGGGATCTAAGAGCTACATTTCTGAGTGTCAATCTATCAGGCTTAAATAAATTAACATTGTTTTCAATATTTCTATGGAATTGTTTGAGTAACTTGCACATGGTATTCTTGCTATCCAACCAAATATACAGTGTTATTGTCGTGAAATTAGCTAAAATAGGTACTTGTCTATATAAATATTTATAATATTCATCATTTTTTTGTTTGATTTCATTCACATAATATAGAGCAGTATTTATATTTTCAAATTTAGGGAAAAAGAATTGTTTACAATTAAGAAGTTTCACTTCTTTTCTATGCATTATTTTCTTCATTAGATATATGTCTTTATAATCGTGATTTACTAATTATATTATGGTGTCATAAAATTTTTGTAAGACCAGCTAGTAAAGCCAAAAAGAAATAGGTAATTTTTTTATTATTGTATCTTAGGTTCTAAGGTCTAAGTTGGAAATGAAGGAGAGGCAAAATGTAACAGCGAATGACACAGTAAACTTAAAGAAGAGCCACAAAGGGAAGAAAAAATGTTGCCACTGACCTAACGGTATGGCAGTCAGGGATGTCACTTATATAATGCTCAAATGTTGAGAGAAAGTTGCACAACCCT
This sequence comes from Danaus eresimus, assembly GCA_018231745.1. Taxonomy (NCBI): domain Eukaryota; kingdom Metazoa; phylum Arthropoda; class Insecta; order Lepidoptera; family Nymphalidae; genus Danaus; species Danaus eresimus. The sequence continues at coordinate 10,323 of DVQP01001359.1, forward strand.
TACAGGACTGGTACCTCGGCCATAAACTTTTTATTACCAATGAAATAGAATCCTTCTTCTGTTGATGTAAGGTACAAAAGTGTATTTTCACATCATAATAGTCTTACAATTAGTTGAATTTTGTACCTTGTGTGTAAGTGATCTCTATTGAATATTATCATGGCAGTGTTGTTTTAAGTATAACTGTCTGTTCATAGCCCATTGCTTTGTTGAGCCGATGGCTTCTACAATCCCAAATGAGCATTATGAATTAACTCCAAAAATTAAATTAGGCTATTATCGATGCATAGTTTATGTGTATAATTGTAATCTTATAATCAAAATTTATGTGATGGTTTGATGTAAGATATGGATATTGCTAGATATAAATGTATACCATAACTTTTTTTTTTAATATGTGGAATCGTAAGCTCTATGACAACAGTATAATATGTAAATCTCTCATAATAATAATAAAAAAAAGTCTAAATTAGGGTGGATCAGAAGCTTGCTTAAGTGAATTAATGTTAAAATATTTCATCAAAAAATAATTACCATTTTATTTTTAATATTAAATAAGATACCTTTTGTCATCTCTATGTCACTATGGTCACTGGTCATCACAGATTCTAATGACTTGAGTAGTATTATATGAATGTGTTTATGTCAAAGTATTATATTTTATTAATTAATTAACATATTATCTCTTGTGATTTATAATGAATCAATACATTTGCTGGATTCTTTATGGACTTAGTTATCTTTTATACAGATTACCAGTGTTCTTTAGAAAGAGCTTGAGATTTATTTTATTATTTTTATTATGAAATTTCCAAATGTAACATGGAATATATTTTCTAATAGATGTAAAGATATTCAAAATCGGTTATATTTAATGCTGCATTTTGGTAAAGCATTTTAAAAAGTCTTGACATAGGTTTTTTTTGTAGAAAACTGTTAGGAATATTTGCATTATCAATACGGCTAGCAATATACACTTCACACTGCTATGTTAACACTCAATTTAATTACTGAACCATAGTGTAATACAATAATTTGGGGACATTGCACTGTATTTGAGTCATGTATATGGTGAATATAACAATATTTGTTCCGTTCAGTTATGGTAACATGTAGTATGAAATACCAAAATAGTCTTAATATCGATATGATGATTAGATTAAATTGATTTTGTATATGTAAATGTGTGTACTCATTGATATGAATTAATATGGTTATTATTAAAATTTACATCATTCCGTTTATTCTTGTACTTTATTATTAGACTGGCTGTAGTGGTCAATGTCAAATTATATTTCATATATTGAGAGTTTTCAATTTCCTGCAAGTATAAGCCGCCGGTCTAATAGTACACAGCATTTTGTTTGATTTGGTACTCATTTTAATTTATGTATATTGTTCTTATGAGCATTTTAAAATGTAAATAGATGATATATTTTGCCCAGAATTAACCATGTGTTTTATTATACTACATTTATTATTTAATTAAATGCTTTACCCTTGTTTAGTGGCTTATAAAAATAAACTATAAATATTTTAACCAATTATTCCAAAATTCCTATTTAATACATTATTATATATGTTTACTTGTGGCTCAGCTCATACAAAGCACTTTTTTATTTTGAACTGATGTTTTCATCCCGTTATGTTTAATAGACTTGGATCTCAAAAGTTGCATTTTGAGATTGTCTCTTCATCACAAAACATTTTAAGCGACAAAAATAGTTGTTACATAGTAATGTAGTAAAGCAGTAGCTTATGGCGAAAGTCATTTTCTTGCGAAATATTATATTCTCTCTTAGTTACTTGATCCTTCATAAGTCTATTATACTAAAGCTGTCTATCATACAATGGTGTAAGAATGGTACCTATGAATAAGCCAGTCTATGAATGGGATAAATTCCGTTTGGAAATGGTGTTACTCACATAAGTTCTAGTGGCATACAAATGTGAATGTTATTATTCTTGACTTTATCTAGGTATTTTATTTATTTTTTATCTAATATAAATTTAATTATAAATATTTCGTTTTGTATTTTTTTAATTCATATTTTTGATTGTGTTTTTCTTCCAAACGTTCTTTTCACTACTTTCTGCAAGTTAAATTGCAGGGAAGTCGTATATCATAAAGTTTGCCGTAGGTCTAAAATTCTTAACTATGATCATTAAAGCAATTAATAAATCACAATAATATTGGCTCAATTTTTTTGGCTCACTTGCCTTAAACACATTAATTGCACAACCGCCAATTAAGGGGAAGAGCTGGTGAAAATAGAGGTGTGTATGACAAGCGTTGAGATAAAACAGTTTATTTAAACTATGTTACGCCTTGCTTGTAACCAGAATGTACAAATTTTGAATTCTTTCCATAGTTATCTAAAGTGCCAGAAGCTGTAGGGGTGCATCCAGCGTGTGTAAGGTTTGACTTAGGATGTTACTGAGGTCACGTCAAAGGAACACGATAACTAGATATATTTGGTTTATTTTATTAATTGAAATTGTTTTTTAATTTAATTATTAAGCAGAATAGTTTTTGCGAAAGCACCGTTTCAACGGCTTGTCAATTGAGCATGCTGTTTAGCACACTTAGTAAAATTTCATAAAATTCAACATACAATGTATAGGTACACTGTTAGAAAAGAAAGGATCAATAAATGTAATTTCAATTCTGCTTACAGCACAGATTATAAAAATAAAGAATATATACCTTATATATATAATAATGTTAGTTCACGCAACAAAAAATGTTATTATAAAAACTTAATTTTTCATATCTATAACATACCAACTGTATATATTCCCGACACTGATATTTGAATTTAAATATCGGAAATTACGAAAATTTCTGGGTGGGTTGAGAACATTCTCAATAAATTAGTTTTTAAAATCCTTATCTTTACTTGTTTTTAAAATAATCGCAAATGCTTTAAAATGATTAATTATGGCGGTTTGCATTAAAAGCTATTTCCAATTGGTTGAATCGGTTATATTTATAACTCTCTCATGTTTGTTGTTAAACCATGAGAAATCTAATATATAATATAATTTTCAAGTGTACAACACAATATGGCTTAACGCTTTATTGCTTAATACTGTATTTTTTTAATCATCATGGCAATTCCGTTTCCTAACTGTCATTGCACATTGACAACTACGGGCTGCAATCTTGCTTTCGAACGAGTCAGAGTCGGATTCTTGAAAAATTATCAAAATGTCGCTTTGGGCTACATTAAATCGTAATGTTTTTAAGAAAACGTCTACTTTTGCTGTAGCAGTTACGGGTGGAGCCTTTTTCTTCGAAAGAACTTTCGAAGTAATATCGGTATCGATCTTTGAAAGCGTAAACAAGGGCGTAAGTATTATGTAATTTTCTATGACATGATAAATTTTATTGTAGGCTGGTTTTACCATCGTATATTAAATAATTATAAATTTCTGAGAGTTTTCTATCCGATCATCCCTTTTATTAATACAACAGTGAAGTTGAAAAAATATAACCTATTACTTTATCCGTTCGTAACAAGTTTATTGTATCAATGTGAAAATAGTAACACATGTAGCTATTCAACAAAAATTTTAGCCTTACGTAATTTTCAAACTGACTGAAATCAAGACCTCTGACCATAATGCTTTTTTTTTCAGAAACTATGGAAGGACATCAAACACAAGTATGAATAAAATGTATACAAAATGTGTTATAGCAATTTAATTTATTAGTAATTTTAATGTTAATTTGATTAAATCTCCTTAACATCTACAATACTCTTTTTATTTCAAAACAACATTTCATATTCTTTAATATTTTGAGGGTTCTGTACTGCTAAGTAACTATTTGGAATCATTAATTATTTGCATTATTGTCAACCTGTATACAATCTGAATTTAAGTGTGAAAGTACAATTTGCAATAATAAATTTATCCTATAACATCCTTGTAAAGCTAAGATAGAACAAGAAAACTTAATGCAAATTCATACATGTTGAGATTTTGAATTCTGCATATTTAAGTCTTAAGTCTTGCTCTAGAGATAATCAATTTTGTTCAAAGCATATATTAGACACTATTTATGGCTCAGTTTTCTTATCAACAATATAAACGAAATATTTATTGGAAAAACTTAAGTTTCATTATAAATAATTTAATGCCTTATAATATATTCTATATTAATTTATAACTATTTGAGTCATTATTTAACTTATAAATATTTAGAATCTTTCATTTGTAAAGATTAATACTAATTTAGAATCTTTTTCTTACATTAAATAATTTATTAAATGTAACATTTATTTAGAACTAATTTACTTTGGTAATGTTAAATAATATGCTACAAAAAAATATAAAGTGTAAATTTAGAATTTCGTCTCACATTTCATAGCATTATACTAGAGAAGACACATTTAAAATGTGCACAGTATATAAGCATTGTCCGTGATCATATAACTTTTATATAAGCTGATATTGTCAATAGACAAAATTGCTTGTAAATATATCACACTCTTATAACCGCAATGATAAAGTTATAAGAAATTTGATTGGATGATATTTTCATCATATTTAGAATTTGTTGACGGTTGAGGACTCGGGGGGGGGCGGTCTTTATATCCATTGCCCGCTTCCCGACCTCTTCCGGATTGACCTTCATTTATTGTTTTTGTGCTTAATATAATCAGGGTCATCGGTGAGAGTGTCTGCTGAGGATGACGATGGAAGCGATCGTGGTTGTAGGGGCAGTGGTGTATCAGCCCGAGGCTCCTCGGCTAGAGCCCAGATAATGTCCACTAGTAGGGGCTGCGCTAAATTCTTGATAACTTCCTGACGAGCTACCTGTGAATTATGAATTAAGATTCAGAATTAACCCCTACTAAAGTTACTTAAAAAAATTTTTATCATCATCCACCAATACATACTTATATGAAAGTTTTATTAAGCTTGTATCTGCCATCTTCTAATATAAAAAATGTCCCAAATATAAAGAAAAATTAAAATCAATTTTTTTCCAACCAAAGAAATTGTATCAACGTTATCATGACGTCATGATAATTGGGGAATATTTAATGCTTTTTGAAATTTATTACTTTAATCAGCAATCATCTTTAATGAAGATAAAATAGGGTTTAAATTAGTTTTTACCTGTTGGAAGTGATGTACGATCATTTTGAGTGCGTATTCTTTGATATCGGCTGCTCTCATTCTGTCTGCCGCTTGCAAGATGGCTACCACATTCTCCGGAGTCACATTGCTTTGTAGATTATGTTTGCAGAACACCTGAAGTCTATTGTTTGTGAAACCTGGGAAATATTGTCGTAAATATTAATAAATATATAATATGTTTATTAATATGTGTTTGATTATTTTTTTACATACCATAGTATATCGGCGCCTGGAAAAGATAGAGTGAATCTTCAGTCGGCATATTTGTGTCGCCGTAGTAGATGTACCTTAGTAGTGAATCGAAAGCTTCCTCTGATGGTACCGTATCACATATTTGGATCTGTCGAAAAATAACACACACCGATATATAA
>DVQP01001360.1:0-15841 GCA_018231745.1 Danaus eresimus
TGAAGATGAAAAGCTAAATAGCGTGCATAAGATCCTAATTGAATTCGAAATCGTAAAATCTTATTGGCAATACATTTCCAGTACTAGCGTCATATGTTTGTAATGAAATAAACAAAGACATTGCCATTGTTTTTTTTAAATCTAATTTGACCTTAGATTTCTGAAGATCAATGCTATTATCAAATGCTAAATTGTTTACAGTTTAATAACGACGTCATATATTAATTAACAATGATAAAGAGATATGAAGTACCTATATGCAATTATTGATAATTTCATGTATTATGTACATATTATATAACATAATTACAAAATGTTGTATTTTATTGATAATATTAAAACATAATCTGTATGTTTGATAATATAAATCGAATCCTAAAAGAGAATAAACACCTATCTTTACGATATTTTATTTCACAATTTTTTTTTCGATGCACGGCACAAATCAGCACGGCATCAGATTTTTGAAATAAAATATAAGATTATTCTTAAAAATAAAAAAAATATGTGATCGATGGTTATTTCAAACCTTCAAAAATTAGCATCAATTCTAAGATAATTTCAGAAATATTAAACAAGAAAGAAATAACATTTTATAAATAATTTATTTATAATTAATTTTACTGAAATTTAATGTGATTAAATTTCGTGTGGACATGCATTCGGAAGATAGCTTAAAATATTTTTTGCAATTGGTAGAATTGACGGAACATAAATTCAGTTGCAGTAAATTTGAAATTGTTCTTTCTATACATAGTTGAAAATACCATTTGTGAACTATCTGTAGAAGTACCGTTCTCCGTAAAAGCAAAGAAATCAATATGCTCAGCATCTATTAGCATTGCCGAATTAAATACAGTTAGTTCCCAGTTTTATTTTCATTAACATTGATATGCTGTTCGAATATATTAAGATTAATCTATTGTAGTGATTGTGGGGATTTTACTATTGCCAAATTCCCGTATAGTTTAAAACGTCGATATCTTAACAAAATCTCTTACTATTTGATTAGATTAGAATTAACGTAACAGGTGTGTTTTTTGAAAACAATTACAATTCATTCGTATATTTGCTATTGTTGCGTTTGTCGTAAATATTTATATATTTTGTTTTTTCTTTGTCAGTTAGTTTGCTTTTATTTATTTCTGTTTGTTGTCTTCTCGTCTTCGTGAGAGAACCGGTTGCCTTTTTCATTTTCTCACTTTCCTGCCCTTTCTGTTTTCCTCACACTCTTCCCCAAATAAAGGTGGCAACGCATCCGCAATACTATTTTGGGGATGTCCATAGGCGATGGTAGTACCTCAATCAAGTAGAACGTCTGACCGTTTACCCCTTTTGTCATAAAAAAAATATATTTTGAATTGAATAATATTGTTCGCTCCATCGTCCAAAATACCTTATTGGTTTTCTTTTCGACTTAACACTACAGCTGAAATTAAATATTATTCAGATTTTTTTTTACTTTTTACTATAAAAAAAAACAATACTGTAAGAGAATTAAAAACATTGCATGATAATGGCAAGCTAAATAACTAATGTCTTGTTTAATTTGTTATAAATAAAATTCTAAAATACAAATTTCCATTCTAAAACAGGACTGGGGCTGGTACGGATCGAATTTATTTCAAAGATTTTAGGATGTTTTACTTGACGTTTCGACTGATTTTCAATAACTTTAGGCACAGCAGACGAGATGAAAATGTGTCTTAGTTAGTCTTGTTCTTTGCGGTTTACCAAATTCACAGTTTGCCCAGGCTCTTTATGCTTGCAGAATGCTTTGTGTCTTGAGATCTTGCAGTACCAGTGCTTAAAGTTTTAATCTCTTAATAGTCTTCACGGATGAGGACCTGTGGTTTGTAAAAACGGATCTAATTACCTTTTTTGTCCACCGTTGGTTACTTAACTTGTAACTTTACAAGTAGTTAGTGAGAAATTTTATAAAAATGCCTTTGAATAGTCGGTGTACACGACATCCAACTGAGATCCCTCCTCTAAAGCGTTAAGAACAACATGGAGAAAATTACAAAGATTGATTTCAATAGAACGCTTTTAATAAATCCATATTGTGCAGTTGTAAAGAAAGATCGGAATATCGGAAAAAGAGTGTCGTAAATAATTACCTAAAATAATTTCGGAATAACAGATAATTTAGATAATCGCCTAAAATTGGTGACGTCATGCCTATCACCACTTTTATCGCAACTATTATTGACTTCTTCCAGAGAGATGGTAAGTATTCGGATTTTAATGATTTATTAAATAAGATAAACAAAGGAAAAGAAAATTGTTTAATACATCTTTTAAGATACACCGGATGAATGAGGCCTGGAACCGGGCCTTTGTTTATATTAATATTAAATAAATATTTTTCCACTTGATTACAACTTATATGGATATTGTTAATTGGCATTCGAATAATCCAAACCAAACCTACCACTGGCAGTTATTCATTAATATGAGTAACTTTTTTATGCTTACAACTTCTATTGCTTGGTCTTTCTATTTGGAATTTCTATTGCTTGGATTTTGAGTTGAGTTCAGATATTAAATAAAGAATGTATGTATGTCACTTCATATTAAAACACAACTTTCACTCTATGCTCTGAGTAAGTTCAATAACTTTTTGTTTCAATAAAATTTATGAATTTTTTTTTAGTACTGATATCTGTACACCCGAACCTCCTAATAAACCTTTACATTAAATTATTAGTGGGAACTATTTGTCAACATATCAACAATATGTAAATTCATTTTAAGGTTACCTACTAGGTTGCCAATAATTTCGGAAACGACTGAAAAAATGAGGCAACAAATCTGAGATAGACTGGCCATCGGATCCTAAGCGGTCGTTACAAACATTCTATCCGGTAGATCATTTCTACCACGCTTGGAATTAATGAAGGTCCCAAAATTGTTTTGAAGTTCCGGGTTACTGACATAATTATTATAACAATCCGCCGCAAGTCGCTTAGTTAGCATTCTTAATTCAGCAAAGCGATCATAGTCGTAGGTTCTACCAAAAATCTTCCATTTTTTATGCAATTTTTATTGACGACTTTTATAAAAGATTTTGAGAACCACTTTGATAGTTTATTTTTGTCATTTTTAACTTTACATGGAATACAACGATCAATTATATTAATAATGATAGAATTAAAAATATTTACCGCAGATACTTTGTTATCAAAGTTCCTGTATCCAGTAGACAAAGTGTCTCTAACTTTCCCCTGATCAAATCATAGTTAGAATTTAGAATTTTTAAGTAAAAAAGTAATATAAAGCAAAATAATGATGTATTTGATAATAATAATAATAATATAAGAGAATTGAAAGATTTTTAAAGATAAGATACAACGTTTCTATAAAATCATAATGAATTAAGCAAACTATTCAATAAGTGTTTACAAAATAAAGTATAATTTATCAATGAGAGGAAATAAATTAAGAAATTTATGTACATCAAGAATGGTTGTATGAATTTAAAGAATATTTACATGTGCGGATATGAATTTCAGGGATAGATAGGAATAAATGCAAGATTAACTTTTAGAATAATTTCAGATTTTCTGGTAGTGTTCACATAAAAGTTTATTTGTTATAAACTAGATAAACAGCTTTGTCCACAAGAGTTCCAGGAAGACTACAAACAAACCAACTTCTTTAATGACGCTGTCAAAGCACATAAGAATGTTTACAGTCATGTCCAATGTGTGTACCAAATGTAAGTCATGAAAGTGAAACATTTATCTTTTTTACACTCAAAATTTCATATATTCCGATTTAGAAGCTTTTTGCCATTTCTTAAAACTTGTATCGAATAAAAAAATACTTTATCAATTATTGTTTATCTTTAAAAGTTATCCTTATTTGTGGCCTACTAAGGCGTCGTAATGAATAAGTAAGACGTGATGATTGCGTTATATTTATTAGGATTTAATTGAATTATGTTTGTATCTTGATCTCAGTCAATAAACAGCATCCGGGAGTTGCACGTGCTAGAGGCGGCCGCGGGTCGCGTGCGCCGACTGTCGGATATTGTATGGGAACCATCGGAAGTTACTCACAACTGAACAATTTGATAACAATCTGAACAACATTTTCGTATCCATTGTTTTGTTAATAGGAGGCGTTTTGTTATACATGAATGTGATGCAGCAATGTATTGTATCTTAAGTGAAATGTGCGTCAATGATTGCGTATCCTGCGCAAACGCAATAATCGTACAATGAAACACCAAATCCGACTCAGTGGCGTTGAAGCCACGTCCGAGGATGGCCGCTTCGTGGTATTCCATCGCTTTTCTCGCTGTCACGGCTCTTGGAGCATCCATCGGGCGTGAGTTTTGTTTACAAAATAATAATTCATATACATTCTTTTGTTACATTTTTTAAAAGACAAAGAATAATTTTATAATATACATCTATTATAAGATTATCCTTTAGCTAGATAAATAAGAATCACAAGCATTGACTTTTAAATTCTTTTAATATTAATTTTTTCTTAAAACACAAATTATATCAAAATTAAATGATAATAATAATAATTGAACTCTTTCATAACAATATGATTGCAAACTTTATATTTTTTAATTATTTTTATATTTAAAACAAAGAAGCCTAAAGATATAATTTACTTATACTCTTTATAAAAATATACTAAACAAATAGATTTATATATAAAAAAAAATATATAAGTTATTTTGGTTTAATGGAAAATAACTTTGTTAAGTTTCACAATGTATAAAATATGTTATAAAATCATTATTAAAATTGAACAAGTTTAAATATTTCATTGACGTTTATAAATTCTCTTTAAAGTGTACAAACGTAATCTACCGGGTTACACGGTCAATTCCTCCTTTTGGTTTTAACGGCACAGAATCAGTTTACCGCAAATGAAACTATTTCAGACAAACGACGTTTTGTAAATTAGCTATCTTAAAAATCCGTTGGGACTAAGTTCAAAAACAAGTCGCAAAGAAAGAAGTGTTAAAAAGTCGATACTCCTAAAAACTGTGTCACGGGGATTTCCCTGAATTAAATCCAGAAAAAAAAATTAAACTTACTTTGTTCTTTTTTAAATAAAAAACTATTACAATGTTTAATTTGAATTTTGATATTTTTATTCTCTTAATAAAATCAATTGAGACATACTTATCAATTTAATATCAACAAATATTTATCCAAATAACATCTTATGGTAACATATATAAGATAAAACTCCTGATATTGTCAACAAAATCTTTAAAGATAAATGATAAACAAATTTTCTAATCTTTCCGTTAAAGGAAAATATTTTTACGGATTCTTTTAATATTTATCTTTTTATCAGAACATTTAAATCTTTCAAAGATATTATTATAAGGCGATATTTGTTTCTTTATATGTTTATTTTAAAAGAAAAACTAATAAAAAAATCATAACGGTATAACAGTAGTACAAAATATCAAACATATACTTTGTCAATACTTGTTTTTTTTTTTGAAAATTATATTAGGATTATTTAATCAGAATAAAATAAATAAGTTCCTGAATACAACAAAAGTTATAACGTAACGATATTATTATTTAATACTATATTAAAACAACTACCGTAATCCTTTATGCAACAACATCATTACCATGCATATGCATTAATCCACACACGCATACGCATATTACGATTGTTAATCAGAGGTTACATTCATTATAAGTAGTTTAAGTTTATCACTTGTTAAGGACAAATCCCGTTACATACTTACATAAGTATTCGCACATATAGTTAGAAACTAAACTTAGATTTATGAGTGAAAAACTTCAAAACTGTCCGTGTTTAGTCTGACGAGGTAAACTTATCGTAAAGATAGTAATGTCACACAATGTACTTTTGGTTACAATCGAATTGATTTCCTTCTGTTGCGCAACTCCGCAAAACGCACGCGCATTGAATGTTGACAAAGTTATGTCACTCTAGTGATGTAATTAATCTAAAGACTGGAACTGGGACATATTATGTCTAGGCTATTTTGTAATGACATAAAATAAGACAGTATTTGAATAGAATAAATATGATTTACAATATAAGCCGCTATCATTTATTCTATAAGATATACATTTGCTTGATTGATTTGTTTGTTCACATGTTCATTTTATCATTCACATACCATCATGCTTCATTATTGCAGTTTCATATTTACCCCATCGAGCTGCTCCTTTGGATCCAGACGTACGAAATAGCAGAATCTTGCGCCATTTAAGCCGTGTATGTACGTAGCTGCGGCTATAGAAAATAACGGTGGAGGGAAATTTATTTTCTTAACATATAGCAATGGTCTTCAAACAAAATCTCAATATATTGACATGTCTCAATGCATATCACTTTCTGTACTTCACTTCAACTTACACAAAGTCATTTTATGATTTCATTATTTACAGGTTCCGGTGTAATTTTAACGTAACATATTGATAGTGATTGATATAAAATGTTTAGTGTGAAATAACTATTTCCTTACCACAAGTTCGAATGTTTAAACTAAAAAAAGAGCGTGTCCTGTCATATTCGACAATTATATGCAAAAGAACAATAAGTACTATATTATTTTCACTACATAAAATAGTGACAAATTTATTAGTAAAAATTTTGTGCATTTGAGATTTAATCAAAGAAAATTCTTTTATAAAATCTCATGCTTATGTTTAACTAAATGCGCGTAGTTATTTTGTTTAAACAAGTTATAAGTATATTTACAATTACTGCAGTCACGGATAACATATATTTGTATTATATATATATATTATATATTTTATTATATATCACAAATTGCACAGTATATAGTTAAAACACTATGTACAGGGCTTTTTATTCAGCAATAACGCAATTGAGCAAATTACTATAAAAGAATAATAATTAATTAGAAGTATTAAAATTGTATAATGTTATTTCCAGCGAATAAGCAATTGCAGTCGAGCGTTTTAGAGCGATCTGGGTGTGGTAAAGTATGGCTGACGGTTCACTCTCCCAGCATCCGAAGGCCCGGAGGTGATCTTCTAGACGCTCTCGAACTTAACTGGGAATTCACCACGTGCTCAAACAAACCGTCTCAGGTGATTCATAAAACATAAACTATGTCCTCATAACCTTTTCCTTATCATATTCCATACATTCATTGTTTTGTTATAACTCTAACACCAAAGAAATAGGTTGGCTATAGTACATACATTTCGTAATCTTGCTATATTTAATTTGAAATAATTTCCAAAAAAAGAGAGCGTGATACTGTGAAAATACCAAGAACAAAACCGTAAACATTATTTTTTTAGCCCTCTGTTACCGTAAACGTTGGAACAACTGAAAATACTTTAAAATTACCTCTGTTTATTTCTAATCACATTCCGACAACAAAGATAGGGAAAAGTTATGTTAATAATATATACATAAATCTACATACATACATAAGTAACTTTATAGTTACTATGTCATTTAAATATCATTATTGAATTTTATGTTAAAACAAACCTCTAATGTTTCAAATAAGAAAAGTTAAAACCAATTTAAAATAAATAAGCATACAGTTTAGTTTAAACGATATAATACCGATTGCTTCAAATAAAATATGTATTTTCTTATATAAAAACCAAATACATTCATAGACTGTCTAAAATACATCTTATTTAGACTAAGTTATTGATTTTATTTGATTGTAACAGAAGATGAAACAAAATTATGTCTAGTATAAGAGGCGTAAATTTTTGCCTACTTATTAAATTAATTTCTATCTACACCGCTTTAATTGACTATAATTATTATCGTAGACTCATTGAACACGCTTTACGTAACTACTGTATAGGAATTCTTTGTTAACCCGCAATGTATATGATCATTGCTTCGCTGTAGACTTCCTAATCACTTTCCAGGTTTAATTAATATGTTGAAAGTATTGTTAGTTTTTCAAGAACATTTAATGGAGCAAATAACCAATTATCAAATTTGTTTATTATTTCATTTATCCAACGTTTACTTTTCATCTACCAATTTTCCTCATACATTTTGAGGAAAAATGAAGAGAAAAATCTTTTGCCGCTGAATAGTGCTTCAAACATTTCTTAGCTTGAATATTATGATCATTTTTCATATCAGTTATGGTATAACAATCATTGAATAATGCAAAAAATAATGCGCCCATTATTATTTGTTTTCAGATTGGCCTCTTCAATCATAAGCCGTCGATGTGGGCCAACGCAATCGCTATATATCAAGTTCATTCGCCAGAGGGTCATGTAATAACAAACATATCTCTCGGTGATGCGTATCTTCCCGGGGGCTGGGACAAAAGCGCCGGGGCGAGGGGACCCAATTGTCTCTGGCCATGGGCAGGCGCGGGAGATGAACACATACAAGCAACCAACTGTCTGAAGATTCAACCAACTTGGATGGAAGACAACGCGTAAGTAGCCCTCAATAAAACGATACTTATATGCCACTTATATTAATGTGTAACAAACTTTTCTTGACGTAAAACACAATGATTTAAAGATAAAAAGGTCCTACTTTAAAACTCAATTTGAGACAAATTCATTTTAAGTTACGCGAGAATTGATGCAACGACTTAAGTAAGATAAATCTCACTGTCAATTCAGATATCCATTATCTTATTCAGTACCAATCACTGTACATGACTAAGACCTTTCTTTCAAGACAAAGACGAAATTCAATCAACAGATCGGTCGAAGTGTCTTATTACTTTCCTACCTACGTATTTCCTTACGCGTTCGTTGATTCAGACCATTAATATTGGAATCCGGAACGATTGGATAACAAAGCATCCGGTTACAAAAATTAATTCTCATATCTAAGTCATTATAAACGTATGAAAAAAACTATTGATCAAAAGTGAGAATGTTACAACATATTATGTATGCGTATGAAGGAGCTGGGCATATGTAACACTGTACAGATAGGTGTCTTTCAAAGTTTAACGATTTTACGATTCAATGAACTAGAGTGTACATAAGATGACTTATGAGATTTTGATTGACATAATTATTGAGAATTTTTCAAATAATTTGTTGAGAATATTAGCTCAGTTGTTGGTTTTTAAGAGTATATCACATGTTACCACATAGCCTGATCTTATTATTAAAAATGTATTTAAAATAAATTAAAATTCCATTAAACAATACAGATCACTCAATTACAAGCTCGAAATAATTTTACTTTTATACACGTAGTTACCCAAAATTTAAGCAAATAAATATTCATTCAAAAGACGGCTTGCATCAGATCAGAATCTAAAGACGGCTAGCATCAGATCAGAATCTATTAGAAATAACATTTCAAAAATGTTTACAAATAGATAAAAAAATAAAACTAATATTTTCGGATTTACTACACAACTACTAAGTTTTTTACGAGATGAAAATATCATCTCGTCTGCCCGTGGTCCTGATTGCTGCAAATTAACCGAAACGTCAGAAGTGTCTAGTAGTAGGTATATCTGTTTTCTCTTAAGTGAGAGAGCCGGCTGTGTTGTCTTATTTCCCGCCCTTTGCTACCCCTTCCCTTTTGCCCTCTCTTTCCCACTTTTCCTCTCCCCTTCCTTAATCAAGGGTGTCAACATTTCCGAAAAACTTATTGCGAATGTCTATGTCTACCGTCATCAGAGAGGCCGTCTACTCAGTTCCCCCTTTATCATAAAAAAAGCTTAGTAATCCGAAAATATAAGTATTTTCTAGACGATACTCGCGACAGTCTCATTATAAAAAATAATAGTTGTTTATTCAACGATCTACAGTAATGGAGAAGTATATTAACATCATTTTGATCGACGCGATTCTCTGGCTGGTATTTTATCTGCATACTTTCTTACATCCGCGCGGTAATGTCTTTTCTCATATATCAATTTCTTGTCATAAAAATATTATATAAATGTTTATTATTAGTCATATTTTATTTGTCTGGAAATCATTACCACGTACATTTACTCCTATGCTAAGATAGTTATATCTAATTATCTATTGACGTTAAAAGTGAAAGTAGGAAGGAATAATTAGACAAAAGTCTAGGTGACCTTTGATGTATTGCAAAATCTGCTTATAAATATAAAGACTATTAAATATATTATTGTAATATTTTTGGTTAATTTCAGTGAGAGTATTAACAAATTGCGTATAGGAGAGCTTGCCATCCCGGGATCCCACAACGCTGGTGCTTGGAAATTCGACACCGAAATTAGCACAGTGTCGCGGGATAGCTTCGTGCTGTGTCAGGACAGATCCATCTGGCAGCAGCTGGTCCACGGGATAAGATACTTCGATTTTAGGATAGCCTATTATGACTTCTATCCGCGAATAGAAGACAGGTGAGTTCTCCTTTATTAGGACCACCTTTCATATAACTCTCGCTTTAATTTAACTATAATATAAGTGAAATATTGCAAAAAACGTTAAGTAGTAATATTTTTTAATAAAGGTTTTCTTAATTTACTTATTTATGCTTAACACAAGACTCCATCACGACTACACACGAAGTTTTACGTTTTCGCGTTCATCATTCATTTCAATTCACGTTAATACAATAATGAGTCAAAATGTAGTAATTTAAACTTTTAACGCTATTTCTAAAGACATTACAGGTATGGTATAAATTGATTATTGAATTTGACATATCATCGGTTAAACTAAAAAAAACAATTGGCTTTGTTTCTTTAATTTCTGCTCCAAAAACACAAATTTATTTTATTTCTAATGTTCCTTACGTCTGTAAAAAATTATATCATAAACTCAATGTAAATCTCGTATTAGGTATATGTAGAAACGACGTTTCTTTAATGTGAACAAATGGTATTTTCACGTGCATTTTCTCACATATTCTACTTATAAAACAAATAGAGGTCGACCATGCTAAAAACATCCTTCTTAGTGACGCTGTACAATTCAATATTGTTAAAATCGATAGCAAAAACGAAAAATAATAGGTACTAACTGAAGACAATTAAAAAAATGTTCACAGGTGCCATGTTTAAAACCACGTACTTATATTTGTCTTCTCTTCTCTTCTATGAAGTTATATTTTATATAGATATGAATTTATAACTAAAATTATTAATATAATAAAAATAAGTGCATAAAAAAACTTAAATTCCTTTTAAATTATCGTAAGAGGTTTCATATTTAACATTTTTAATAAGTCAGAGAGCTCATTAAACATCACTTCATTAGCTTTAAAAATCCTTATAAAAATTTTATATTTCATTAAATTTTCGTGAATAATAGTCTCATACTAGTTACGTATAATTTTTGCCCAAAACTGATACATAATATTTTTAGAAGAGATCTTAATATGTACATATACATATACACATATGTTTATGTCATATCTTGCGGTGTTATATATAGTGGAAATCGAATCAATACAATCAAGCACCTAACATATTATTCCCGAAATAAATATTACCATGAAAATAGTTACAGATTATACATTTGTAGATAGAGTATATAAATAAAAAAAATGCAGAATAAATCTTTAAACATTGTTCTAATTCCATCCAACCCATTCGTGACTGCTCTACTATGTTACGTAACCAACCAATTTCCGCTTCGCTTCCCATTAGCCAATTCCTAATTACTGTCGGAACAGACAATGAAATATTGTAGACCAACTACTAAATATAATAATAATATTAACAATATTCCTAACATTCGTGACATCACACTTTCACTTCCGTACATTTATATTCATAACGTAACATGCTCCTTTTGTCTTCCATTACTAAAAAAAAAACAATATTTTTTCTTCGTTTTGTCATTTAAAACTGTTATTGTTGAGCCTGTCAGTGGTATTTTACCCAAATCCTTTGTACCACGTTAAATTCAACCATTTGTAAACATTAATTGTACTTCAATTTTTGCAACCATTTAAATTTTACCGATTTTTTAGATACTGGCTGAATCACAACTTAATCCGTGTTCGGCCATTAGTTCCACTTTTAAAAGAAATAAGAAAATTCCTTGATAGCACCAAAGAGGTTTGTGTTGTATTTTATATTTATTTAACTTTAAGATGCAAATTGCAATATAAATATGACTGTGACGCTGCTCACTCCAAATATTTCGTAACGTTTTACTGTAAGTGAAAGTGACTTTTTAGTGGTGATAATTTAAAGCCTTAAGTAGCTATTTAACAAAAATATAAATATACAATGACAATCTGATATGTTTAAAACAAATCAGATTTCCTAATAAAAGCTAGTTTTGTTTGCATATATCGCAAATAAAAAGAAGTGTGTTTTCACTTAAAATTACATGTGCCTTACAGGTAATTTTTCTCGACGCACACCATTTTCCTTTGGGCTTTTATCATCAGAACGGATCTCCAATTTGGGAGGTTCACAACGGTTTGATACAAATAATACAAAGAGAGCTGGGACCTCATCTAGCATCAGCTTCCCAATTTGGGACCAACGCTGGCACTAGGGGTCCAACACTCCAAAGCCTCATCAATGCTGACAAACGCTTGGTCTTTAGTTATGTTGATAACACCATAGTACTGGGTAAGTTGTCACAACGATATTAATAAAACAAATATATATATTCTTTAAGAAAAGTCGTGCAATGTAATGACATATATTTTTCTAATATCAGTATGATCCAATATATTTTATGACGTTGGTATATAAAAACAAGAATTATTAAAAAACTGTAATTTATACCTTCTTTCTTTAAAAAGATACTGTCACATCATTAAACTAAAAGACTCTTTATAACTAGAATCTGTATAAGAGACTTAGTGAGTGTTACATTACATCAAGACAGTGTCTAAGTCGTTCAGCCAATGTCTGTCTCTCGTTAAGAATGAACTCAGTTGTAAATCGCAGGCAGTCTGCTCTTTAATCTACTGAAACCGAGTCTACATCAAATTGTAAAATTTTCTTCTTTAATTGTATCCAATAAACGCATTTTAGTTAGTATGGATAGTGTTTGTTTTACGATAAAACTTAATATTTATACAATATTGATTACATTTTTCAGGTAACAGATGGTTATGGCCTAATTTACCTCACCTTTGGGCGAATACGAACAAACCAGTTGAGCTTTTCAATTTCTTAGATCGCAGCATCAATAATCATCCGTTGCCATCAGCTCGCTCCCCACTTTTCTCCGCCATGGCTCAAACAACCCCAACTGTATTCGACATTCTTTTTCTGCGTGGATCTTTGAGAGAAAATGCAGATACTGTGAATAGGATTGTAACAAAACGACTTACAACTCTCTGGCGACATAATGCCAATATTGTCTCCTCGGATTTCTTTTTAGGTAACGATGTTATCGATGCATCAATAGCTCTGAGCGTGGAGCGATCTAATAGATTATGACGAAGAAATCACTTAAGAAGTGGGGGCATTGTAGTCAACAAATATCGTCCTCGACTTGGATATAGTGGACGTCGTCACCAAAGATTTACGCTAGCTATACATAATAAAGACCGCACTATGATACTTTCTTGATTGTATCTCTACAACTTTCTTACCGTTTGTACATTATAAAGTAAATAATAAAATTTAACTGCCCAACATTGTGATGTAAAGTAGCGGAAAAAAGTGATATATTTTAAGTATTTAATTTAGTCGTTAAGTTTTAACTAGTCCATCATTACGTGTTAAGAAGCCATTGATTCATAACTATTTTGTATTTATAAATTTTATACTCCAAATATATGTCTATTTATTATAAATATGGTTTAATTATAGGTTATAAGAAATGAAAGTTTTTGAGTATCTTATAATAAATGTAATCATCTGTTACAATAAATAATGTCTAATTATAATAATTGTACTTGCAACAAAACGAGGTAGATTAACCGTGCGAAGCACGAAACAGTCAAGGTTAAGTATCACGTGTGGGGTGCCAACAGTGGCAGTAGCTCGGCTCGACTCATACGAGATAAAGCTCGAGCATCAAGACCCATCGCGGCTGCAGCACCACGGACGTCTAGACCGAAACTTTGTAACAAAGCAGCCAGAGCGACTTCCTCACCAGTTCGAGGATCTCGCAGTCTAGGACACGAACTATTACACTGTGGCCAAGAACAACGCTCAATCAGTCTCCGAGGTGCACATCTAGGGCGTTCCTTCCTATTACCATCTCTGAACCGGCGTTCCCAGCAGGCAATCGCGTTTGGCAATGATATACCCGACACATTTATAGCCAGCCACTCCGGCCGTGCGAGGGCCCCGTGGGCTATACATGCAGGCGCGAAAGTAGCACGTACGGTCTTTAAGCTAGCACGAATAGCCGCGCCCGTCTCATGAACGGCGTCCCATTGCGCTCTGGTCCGAGGAGCGCGTACTCCTTCTGCTGTAAGCTGGGCAGAGTCAAAAAGATATTGGAAAACAAAAAGAGGCGTGCGTATGTGAGGGTAGAGCCGATACCCAAAATAGCATAGCCAGGGCTTATCGTGGAAATCTCTAACGCAGGAGTTGGGCGGTGCCCCTAACCATAATGTGTGGCCTAAACGAGCTACGGCGTTAGCTGATGATGCACGTCTCGCTCTTGGTGGACGATCCAAGAACCATCCAGAATCTGCAATAGCCGCAACTCGCACACTGTGAGCTCTAAGAGTTCTTCTTGTAGAGTCAGCGTGAAGCATGACACCCGTACCTCCAGCACTAGATCCTACAAGTAACAAACGGCCCGCGAGTCCTAGGTGCAAAAGTTCGTCGAGGACCGATCGGACTATAAGATGTCCCACAAACGCGAAACTGCCATTAGTTTTTGTACGGAGACGAGTTCCTGCCCACATATCGCTAGAGCAATACGGTAATAAAACATGATTAGAGGCGTGCCAGAGCGGGTTTGCTTGGGGGTCGGTAGATAGCAAGGCAGGAGCTCTTCGCACTCGAGGCCAACGTGTGGAAGACATAAGGCCAGGGCGTCTCCTCCACCGAGCGCCACATGACTCCGCGTCCCAACAATAGCCACCGCCCTCCAAATACAACACCCAGTGACGGCTGTTACTGCCACGACGGATGTAATATCTAAAAAACAAATGATTTAATTTAAAGTTAACTAATAGTATCATGATAACATTAAAACTATATTATATCACTCGTTAATCGTTCATTAAATTGAAACAACAATACAAATTTATTATTGGTGTTAAATATATTTGACACGAATGTCATGTATATAACGTGTGCCGTATGTATTTCTAGTATACTTATTGGCTTTTACAAAGTTAATATTGCAAATTACCTGTTATTTACCAAGTCCTAAAATAAAATTTGAGAAAATAAAACTAGTTTCTATTTAAACTACAGGAGGAATTGCTGGTGTATGTACATTATACTCGTACACGTATTTGTTCATTGTCCAATCAATTTAATAGATGGGTTTAAATATATTCACTTATCTTATACTTATCGACCAGTAAGGATACAATAGGTTTAATCAATTTCTATCAATCATCACGAGCAAGATCAATGGAAATCACAAGTTTTTACCCTGCGGGTGATCCATCATTACAGGTCAGTGAAGTGTTTGTGAGCCACACCAGCCGCAGGCTGTCTGACTGAACCAGACATTCGCAGACCGTTAATACCACCGCCTGAAAAATTAACATCTCTAATCATTATATACAAATTTAATGAATACAATATATTAGCAGTCAATTAATGGAGGCGTCACAAGAATACCGACTAACACGATTGGAGTAATATCTTAGTTATGTTTTTAAATTAGATCATCGAAATAAAATTTGTTTTGAAAGCATATTACTTGTTAAATCTCAGTAACGGTTACATTTCAATATACTTGACATATTAATTAATGCGCAATCTCAAGAACACTTTACTATCACATCTAGATGG
>DVQP01001361.1:0-15839 GCA_018231745.1 Danaus eresimus
CACTCGATGTAATTCTACCACTACAATATTTCATCTCCTATTCCTTCTCCCTTGTGCCATAAAAAATCTCTCTGTAAGAATCTATATACACATAGAGCATGAAAAAGCCTATACTAAAACATAACGTATATCTGTACTAAAAACCGACCATTAAATGAATGAAAGCCCTTTCAATGACCTAAATTAAATAAAATGATAGCACTTATCCTATCAAATTTTTCGATGTCATATAAGAATAACATTTTACGACCCAAAATAATATAAAGAAAATTAAATGAAAGTAGTATTTAATAAATAATATTTTTATTTTCAAGTCAACAGAATACCTTATGAATATAATGGATATCGTTCAATCGTTTGGAAATAATCTGTTGTTAAATTTAATATATACGTATTTGATGTACCAATCGCTTTTCTACCAATACAACAATACATATACATACATATACAAGATATTTCAATACTCTTACCAACCCTCTAAAATAGAACTAATTGTTCTATCTTACTTTCAGTTCCTCGTATTTAAGCCAGAAATAAATAATATTATCATTAAAAATAATATATATTATATGTATGATATTGAATATATAAAATATGTTATTTTTGATGATATTAACCAATACATTCAAACGTAATTTTTAAGAATATATAAATTAATTCGCATTTTTTGATATTTTTCTATTTAATACAATTATGATTTTTTATAAAATAACGAATAATTTTATGCAATATAGGTATTAATCATTAAAACGGTTTGTTTATTGTTTTTAACACATTTAGCGTGAGTATGTTTGAAAAAAACTTGTTTAGCACAAGAGAAGTTTATTAAACGGTAACGAAAATCAGAGACGTAAAAAGAAGTTGATGGCTAAAAATTTTTCCATATAATTAATTACGTACAAAAGTTTATCTTGTAATTTTGACAATCTTGTGATTTATTTATTGCAATAGTTATATTCTTACATACAGCAGTATTATGAGAAGAATACGGTAGAAGTGGTAGCGAGAAGTGTAACGGCTAAATCTCTCTGCAACCTACTAACAGACTTAGAGCCGTACAGAACTAATATCAATTCATTTTTGGAACGTACTTTGAAGGCAGCCCTAGTAGGTTCTCTTCAGATTTTTTTAGGTAGAAAGTAGAACTTGGATTATGAAGGTGAGCGTTTAACACGCTTCAGATTGGGGCCCCTTAAACCTACACCTGGGTCGCAAATCCCTGGCAATGTTGAAGTCCCTCACCCTGCAACGCAATGGACCCGGCACCCGCACTGTGAATCCATTGAATAGTAAGAGGATTCGTCTCATTAACAAATCAGAACAGCAACCGATGGTTTAAACCTAAAATCGTATACTTTTTGCTAAATGACACGCTCGTTATTGAATAATTACGGTCGTTACAAATTACCACTTTTTACTGACGTCCGAATGATTGATGCGCTTTATTCAATTAAGAAAATCTGAAACATAAATCTATCCCAAGTAATTAACGACATTCACTCAACGATCCTCCTTATATTTAAAGTTTCTGAATACCAATTATTATAAGTAAGCTAAATTATTTGTCTACATTTATCCCACTTTAAATATCCTCTTTTTTTGACGCAGAAGAAACTCTTTTTACGACCAGAGTGGATGTATGAAAGCCATCGGCCGCTATGTTGGTGCACGCCGGATCTGTCAGCGACAGGGTACATCAGCAACTGGCCGGTCCTGGCAAAGACCGGTCTTATTCCCTCGGAGTATGGGGGCGATTCCAGCAATTAGGAACGCCCCGACGTTTTTAAATATCCCATGGAACATGATCTTGACTTTAGATCCAATACATAGTAGAAAAATTAAAACATTGTAGAAAAATTACCATTACTACTAAAATTCCTAACATTCGAAACATAATTTTTATATTGTACTAAAGTTACAGATATCCTTATTTTTTATTTTTATCAGTAGAAATTTCTTTTAAAAAAAATATTTTTATGAAACAATTTTTAACCTTGAACTTATCTTAATATTAACTTCAATTTAATTATTATTAATATTTATGAAATATCCACGACTTCTATTCATATCGATTATTCACAATCAACAATATCTTATCTTCCCATTAAATCAGAATATCGACAGATAACAAACTGAATAATTTTATCTATAATAAGAAACAATAGCTGATTGGTATTAATCAACAGTGACAAAACAAACGACATATTGTTAAAGAAATAAGTGATGTGAGTGAAAAATTTAATAATTTTATTAAAAAGTAACATTAAAAGGTAAGAATATCAACTAACTTCATACCTAACTTACGGTTTGTTTTATGTACACAATGATTTTGAAGAAATGTCTTCAAATATAATACATTAATTATGATATTTCATATGTTATGATATGTTATTGTAAAAATTTACATTCTATTTCAAGGTGCCGAAGTAGCAATAACATTTCTATATAGAATTGTGTTTTTATCATAATTATAAAAATGATTCCCCACGCTAAAACCATGGAAGAAGCTTTGGACTCTGAAATAAGATATCAGAACCTTAAAATTATTAACCGTAAGTGTTTATTCATATTTAACCGTAAGTGTTTATTAAAAGAAATGATAATTTAATTTATTAGATTGTCTTAATTCTAAAATAATATTTTTATATATGAGAAAATTTAATTAGGAATAACATAAAGTAATAATACCTAGTCATAGAATAAGTTTCTTTGATGCTAACGTACTTCTTTCAGATATAACATGGTACGATCGAATCCTATTAAATCGACCAATAAAAGTCGTAATAGTTTTATTTTTGGCAGCGGTCGTCAGTCCTGTGTTGTTATACAGATACACTTTCTTCGTCAGTATGAACCTGCCGCCATCTGACGGATATTCTATAGGATCATGTTTAATTTCTCGATCGACAAGACTCCCCTGTGGTAACGGATCCAGCTTAGAAGAGCACTGTCATAGTCAGTGCTGCTTTGATCTTAATCTCCATGTTTGCTATCATCGTCTACCATCAAGATTTTCCTATATAATGAATCAGCCTTGGAATGAAAATATAACATTGTCGCCTCGGATAGCCACAGAGCCTTACGCTTTTCAGAACAGTATACCTGTAGTCAGACTGTCCGTCGATGAAATCACAGCCACACACATGACTCTCACGTTTTATAATTCGAGAAATGTATCTCTTAGTGGAAGGAGACTTCAAAACAAGGAGTACTCGTATACAGTAACGTCGCCGGAGTTGAATATCGTTGTGAAAGCATCAAATAGAACAATTTTTAATACAGCAAGTGGACCTTTCATAGCATCGGATAATATTTGGGAGATGTCCTTTTTATTGACCAACGAAATGATGTATGGATTGGGCGAAATACCGTTAAAAAAGAACAGCACGAAAGTAATATACAGTCACAAAGGCGGATTTAGTTCCGTGCCGCTAATATTCGCTAATCTCAATAACTCCTACCACGGATTGCTATTCGATGCTAACGATCCAACAGAAATTTTCATCTCATTGGAAAATCACGTCGTTGTCCGGAGTATCACAAACTTCGGCTTAAAGTTTCATTTGTTTTCTGGACCGGAACCGAAAGACATCATGAAAGACGTTATGGCCGTAACTGGGAAATACAATAAGTTGGAATATTGGATGCTGGGGGTGCACATTTGCAGGTATTTTTAAACGTCTTAACGTTAACAAAATAATTTCTTTTTTTAATTTTTTGTAAGGCAGAACAAAAAGTATTATATATATTAAATGATGTTTTCTCAACAGTGAAGTTCCAGGTTTGAACTTGAATACATTTTTAACAAATGCAACAGCTGAAAAGTTGCCATTTGATAGTCACTGTGGTGTCCAACCTATTGAGTTTACTAGTGATCAATGTAGCAGCAATGAAATAAATAACATTGATGCTGTTAATGATAGTTCAAAATTGCTCAAAAATGCTCAGAAAAAATTCGTACCTCACGTTTACCCTTACGTATGTATATTCAAACAATCTGGCTTTTGTTTTAATAATACACCAATACTATTCGAATTAAAATATCTTAAGTACATTTAAACTAACTTCTTAATTTTACTTAGTAATATAATAGAGTGAATGTGACAGGTATAAGAGTAGCATGAGATATGTTTTCTTTGAATAGTTACTTTAAATTGATCTGTGAGAAAGTGATCGATCTCAGATGATCCTTATCAATCATTTCATAGTAACATATCGTCACATTATTAAACTTAATATAGGATAATATTATATGAAGCCGACAATTACTTGTTTTTATGCGGATACGAGCGTTCAAGGAATACATGATTATACTATTAGACAGTTTTATATAAAACTAAAATATTTATTAGTGTCAAATCTGATGAATACCGCTCTGCTGTAGAATAAAAAGTAAATAAAATATATAATACATATAAATTAAACAATGTCATCTGTATAATCCTATATTTACATATTTATAGTCATAGTAGCAAATATATAAGTATATTTAGCAACACATTCGTCTTAAATGCTTAGAGAGTCACGTAAAAATGTTGTATGATAATGTCATAAATTAAATCTTTGTCACAACTAGTTTACCAAATATGTTACTTGGAGTCATATTATTAAACTACCCTTGTCACAATTTTTCGTAATAAAATAATAATGTCTGATTTATGTTTTAAATATAAAGCAATAAAGTTTTGTTCCCTTGAAGTGAACTGGTTATGAAATATTTCATCGTTATTATTATACTTATTAAAATACACACTAATATATTTCAGATACGTTATGAAATAAAAAATGAAACAGATATACAAAAGACGACCTCATATACTGAGTATAACGTAAGCTGTGAAATTATGCCACATTTTGATAAATTAATGTATCGATCGCCAAATTCTCATGAGATATACACC
Organism: Danaus eresimus; assembly: GCA_018231745.1. Classification (NCBI taxonomy): domain Eukaryota; kingdom Metazoa; phylum Arthropoda; class Insecta; order Lepidoptera; family Nymphalidae; genus Danaus; species Danaus eresimus. Next base: position 4,902 of record DVQP01001361.1, read on the forward strand.
GGGAAAGTCAATAATTTTACAGTCATATATCCTAACTACGAGGACGCTCCACCAGAATTCCTTGAGAGTTTATGGGCTTATGAGAAAAATATTGATGGTATTGTGCTAGAAAACAATTGGCCATTAGACGAAAAAGAGAAGGATTTGGAAGAAATATCCTCATATTTGCCTTATTTTAATCAGGTATTAATAAAAACTAAAAATGAACATTCATAATTGGTTTATAACATGTACTATAAATTTCTATGTCTTCCAGAACTTTAAAAATGCCTTTAAGTATACCCCACAATGGAACTTAACAATGGGTGATTACAACCAAAGTTACCTCTACCAACATAACAAATATGGCAACAATTTTGTAGATGCTTTCATAAAAAGGTCAAAGGATATTCCTATCTGGTCGAGCAGTCTCTGGCTGAATTCTGGATCCAATATAAACAGGCAAAGTATTAATGCTTCCTGGCTTAATCTTAATAAGGAACTGGTAAATGCAGCTCTAGGAGGGGTATCTGGGCATTGGCTATGGTCATCCCCGATATGTGGGGATACAGAATATTTTAATCCGGAAACCCAAACGAACCTTTGCATAAAATGGTACCTGGCAGCAGTTTACTTACCAATAGTGAAAATACATTCCAAAGTGGTCCCAAGATATCCCACAGCGTTTGTGGGTACTCATAAGACTTTGGCTATAGGGGCAATAGGCAGAAGATACAGTCTGTTGCCATATTATTACACTGTACTCCAAGAAGGACCATTATTGAGACCTATGTTTTATCAATATCCAGCATCACAAGCAATACGAGATTTGAGCTCTCAGTTTAATGTTGGTGATAGTCTTCTCATAGCTCCCAATTTCTTGCCTCTTCAAAATCATGTTCAAGTTGTGAAACCTCCGGGCACCTGGTATGAACTGTGGAGTGGCCTCAAGTTGAAAGGTCATGAAGGTGATATACTCACACTATCTACCACGGACGCTGACCTCATGAGTTTTATCAAAGGAGGTTCTGTGATATTAATACAGAAGGTAAAAATATTGTATCATCAACTAAAATTTATACAATAACTTTTAACACTATACGAAATAAATTGTTATTTTTGTGGATTTTAAGATGAATATTATATGAATGGTTATATATTTATTTCAGAAAACAGAGTTGTCTGCTTCTGATACATTGCTAAATGAATTTAATGCAATAATCGCTTTGGAATGTATTGAGGAAAATGTGTGCTCGGCGTCAGGGAAACAATATGTCACTGACGGTCTAACATTAGTGTTTGAGGCTAACGCTCAAAATATGACGATATCTGCTATTGGTAATGATTTCGTGCCTATGTGCGATTTCAACTCTGGCACATGGGGCTATGACATTCAACTCTATAACATCTATGGTTTACCTGATGAAATTAATAATTTAGATAATCAAAGGCAAGTGAGTCAGTTCACAGATTTGTGCAATTTAGAATACGGCGACGACATTGTTATAAAATTTATAACTTAATCGTTTATTTATGTTATAATAATTATTATTTTCAGAACTATATAACACGTATTTGTTTGTCTGCTTATTTTTATATTAAACCATTTTACATGTTGAACTATAGATTATTAAATGCTTATTTAAAATGTTAAGTACAACTTCAGTTGTAACTGCTAGGGTTCATCTTAAAACGTCTTTTTAATACAACTACTTTATGCTCTTGACTTCATCCATTTGATATTACACTTGAATAGTAAATGATCTGGTATGGTAGTAAGTTAAATATTTAATCTATTTAACTGCGCTTTACTGATTTTTCAAACAGAGAAATTTGCTCAAATTTGTTAATTACAATTTCCTTGCCAATAAATCTTTAGTAACATATTTAGCATAATATAATGACGTAGATTTGGTTTTTAACCTACCAATTAACTTTAAAGTGTAAGCATTCATATTTCGTAAATATTATAAATAAATAAATAAAAATATATTTTTATTTATTTATAATATTGAAAACGTTAATTGGGAATGTTTAAGAACCTATTTATATAAAAACAAGTGATTAATGATAAAAGTTAATACATAACATTATTCTGATTTGTCAAATATGTAAATTACTAACAATATTATGATGTAATATTGTTTGTCTATCTCGTTATACTTCGGCTGATAAGAGGCAGCTTCCATTGTTGGGGTGCCGATATGGATAACCCGACCTCACTTGAACTTTGATAAATCTGTTATTAGCAAATAGCTGTTATTTATTAACACAAACCTTAAAGTGTTGACACTCAGCGTAAAGATCAGTCAAGCTAATGAAATCGGAGAAATATCAACCTAATAAAGAAGAGGAATCTGAGTTAAACAGGAAGAAAGAAATAAAAACAGCTGCAAGAATGCCGAACATTAAAGTTTTTACTGGCAGCTCTCATCCAGACATTGCCAAAAAAATCGTCGCTAGACTGGGCCTCGACTTGGGCAGAGCTACCACAAAGAAATTTAGCAACAAGGAAACTAATGTTGAAATTGGAGAATCCGTCAGAGGCGAGGATGTGTATATCGTACAGAGTGGTTGCGGTGAAATTAATGATAACCTTATGGAACTTTTGATAATGATAAATGCCTGTAAAATAGCGTCTGCCTCACGAGTTACAGCTGTAATCCCCTGTTTCCCTTACTCGAGACAGGACAAGAAAGAGAAAAGCCGAGCACCAATCGCTGCTAAACTTCTTGCTAATTTAATATCAGTCGCTGGAGCCGATCATGTTATAACCATTGACTTACATGCATCACAAATTCAAGGTTTCTTTAACATACCCGTCGACAACTTGTACGCTGAACCGGCGATCACAAAGTGGATCAAGGACAATATACCAGAATGGAAAACAAGTGTCATGGTATCTCCGGACGCAGGTGGTGTGAAGAGGATGACTGCCATCGCTGACAGACTTGATATTGATTTTGCCATCATCCACAAAGAAAGACAGAGGGCCAACGACGAAGACTCAACTGTTCTTGTAGGAGATGTGAGAAATAGAACGGCTATAATGGTCGATGACTTAGCAGATACATGTGATACTATAGTTAAAGGAGCTGAAAAGCTACAAGAGGCAGGAGCAAATAAAGTATACGCAATTTTAACCCACGGCGTTTTAGCCGGTAACGCGATAGATAAGATTAATAATTCATGTCTTGAAGCTTTTGTTATAACTAATACGATCCCTCAAGATAAAAATATGAAACTCTGTCCCAAACTGCAAACCATGGACATATCTGTCATGCTCGCTGAGGCTATACGGAGAACACATTACGCTGAATCAGTCTCCTATCTATATACCAATGTACCCTATTAATTACTCTATTTTTTCTCTTAATATGACGTAGATAACGGATGATAAACAGACATTATTACATATATTAAATGTGTTGTTAGAAGATTTTCTTTATTTTTAACATACTTCATTACCCTTGATTGTTACGACAGATGTATTTACTTCCAATAAGAATAATTAATTTGTAAATATGAGTGTTTAAATAAATTCCCATTTTATAGCAATGTAACATCCCAAATATTTTTTTTTATTTACACTTGATACATAAAATTAAATAAATTTTACCTCAGAATTGCATTTCAAGATCAAGAAGTAAACCGTAATTTCATTGAGAATAATAACAATTAAATTCAATAGGCCCTGGGACACGAGCCTTTTGTTTATCCTTAATACTAAAGTTGTTCAAAATTGTACATTTAACTGAGTAGTGGAAACGTAAATTCTAATCGCAAACACACTTATAATTGCTTTGATAATATTTATTCAGTCTGCTAAATAATATAGACAGTATATTTCAATCTAAAATACCTCAATATTTTGTTACAAATCACCTAAGCTATACTGCCTTAATATGAAATACAAGTCACTTCACGCAGCTCCGTCCGCTTATTCTGTTATTAATCAAAGTTTTTAAAGTATTTCATAAGTTTTTCATAACTCCTAATTTGATAACACGAAGAGACATAAAATTTTATATCGATACATTATTTTACTGCTGGTATATGTAATACTTATCATATTATTTTCTCTCCTTACAGTATTATGAAATATTTTATATTATAAATCGGAACAAATCTTACGGTAGGTTGTATATTTTGTTACCATGACTACCATTTAAAACCAAGCGTCTTATATTCTGCTCAAAGATTAGATTTACTTAACGTATTATCAAGAACGCTTCTTAGCAAAGTTATCAGTTTTATATTTGAATCATCAGAATATATATTTATATATTTCTACGTGAACTTTTTTGGACATCAAGTGTGTAATAGAGTAGTAGTAGTTCTGAGTAATTTGGTAAGCAACATGAACATTCTCTTAAAATTTTAATATATTATTTGCAAATAATTTAATTCTTGGTATGGATACCCTTTTAGGTAGACACGACCAATATTGTAATTAATATAGGTAGTAGTCATAATAAGATGGGGAACGAAAATTTTTATATCTTTTATGTATATATCAATCAGTCTTATTTATATATTTTTTTGTAATAAATAGAAATATCACGTTATGGTTTTAACAAAACTATTTCGTTATTAAATTAAGAAATAAATTTGAATCGAGCACAAAAAAACGACGCATGTCCGAACAAACCCAAGAACGTGTGACGTCATGATGTCAATTTCTACTTGCAGTAAACAGATTATGACGATATAAGTACTGCAAGATAAGAATTGTGTTATTATAATCAATGTACCTATTATTGAATATAACTTAAATTATATCTTTAAAGGTTTGTAATGGATTTGGACAATTTCGAACAAACACCTCCTAAAAAAATCCTCCGAAGAAAAAACACCAACAAAAAATGTTTTTAATGCTGCCAATGAACATGATAAACCTGAGCTAATCATTGACAAGAACATGAACGTTTCTTTATTGTAAATGTAATTTCCGTATAAGGAATTCATAATATTATAGTGGTTATAGTTATTAAAGTGATATAAATATATAAAATAAATGGGGTATTCTAAAATATTTTAAACCTAAAATCCAAACTAAAACCTCAGGACATAAATAGCAACATTGAAAAAAAATCATTAATAAAACCTCCATCTCATAGAAACAGAATTAATGATCATGAAAATAATATTTCCGTCTATCAATATCAATCTATAATACTGTTTATTAATACATTAAAAAATATATAATTACTTTGCCTTCATTACAAACTGCAGGGAGCCACAAAACATGGTTTAAAATGTTATCTTTACGTAACTGTACTTGTTTTTGTTTTAAAAATTATAATTAACTACAAAAACTAAAATGCATTACGAGTGACGTGTAAAATAAGTTTTATATTACCAGTCATGAATTCGGAAACAATAGATCAGGATCAGTTAGTAGTAATATTTTATTTGGACCGTCTGGGGACGACTGTAAGGGGTTCTTTAACCAAAAAAAAAATAGAAATATGAAGGGTGGGTTTTTTAAACGTTATTAAATTTATCATCATAATCATGTTAATGGCATAAGCTAACGATTTATAGAAATAATATCTATGACATATCTGTTGACAAACATTTGACACAACGGAAGTAGGAATTGACAGTTTAATTTTATTATCTCATCAAACATGTCAATTGTTAATTGATTAATCGCTTAAAAGTGATAAGTCGTGAAACATTTTTGTATTTTATTAAAGGACATCCAAACATAGGTACCACGCTACCTAGTGACAATTGATAATAGTGCTTTTGGTATTAATATAAAACAATAATTGCTTACAAGAAACAACTTTTTTTTGAAAAAAAAAAACAACCCTTTTTTTTGTAAAAAAAAAAATCTTTTTTTTATCTTCCAATATTTTAACGTTCTTTGTATTTACTTAAGAGAACGATTTCCTTTATTATTTGCTTATTAAGGGTAAAATGTTTCATACTTTGATGTCTACTAGAAATTTCTATTAATAAGAAATTGAATGGTTGATTTAAATAAATATTAAACATTTCAAGTTATCCACACTCTTCATAGCTACGTTCGTGTTACAGATATGTCTAAAGTCCGCAACTTGCCTATATTATATAAAACCGATGCAAGTCCTCCCGCCAGAGCGGTCATGATGGTGGCTGAAATATTGGGAGTACAATATAGTAGTTGTGAGATAAATCCATTGCTTAGGCAACAGGATACACCAGAAATGACAGCTGTAAATACAGAATTAATTAATGTAGCTCCAATCTATATACTTTTATACAACTTAAATGTTCACTAATAATGGTTTATTAGTGAACATTTAAGTTGTATAAAAGTTTGTTCTGACAATTTGTTCTGTACACATAAACTGTCCTATACAAACAGTATACTTTCAGTAGTTCTATCCTTTTGTGATGGAAGAGACATGATTTAAGAAACTATCCAGTCTAATATGCATATTATTTATTAATTCTGTCTTTTTCTCTGAAGTAAAAGTTGTTTATGAATATTAAAATTGTAAGAAAAGCTTCCAACGTCTGAACAAGTTTCCTTCGTTATCTAACAAGTTATATTTCTTTGTACATATTTTTTAACTTTATTTTACATTTTAGAAAAATCCTTTAAGAACCATACCATATATAGAAGATCAGGGTTTCTGTTTAGGAGATAGGTGGGTAAAGAAATGTGTATACTGTTGTTATAAATAATCAATGAATTTTGAACATTCACTTTTTGTATGTAACATCACCAAAAATGTTTAAATTTTTTGTGAATTTTTAAGATTAGCTTACAATAATAAACCAACTTTCCTTTTATTTATTTTAAAGTAGGAACTGTAGTCAAAGTAATAAAATATTGATATCTTTTTAGTCATGCTATAATACTTTACCTTTTTGACAAGTATGCAAAGCCAGACCATGACTACCTATATCCAAGCAATGTTAAAATTAGAGCCAAAATCAACCAAATACTATTTTTCGACTGTGGAGTGTTGTTTGCTCGACTCAGATCTGTGATGGTAAGTAGATATGTTTTTTATTTATTTATATTTAATAAAATATAAAAGGAAATCCCTTATTTATGAACTACTCTTAACATAACAAATACTTTGAATTTGTTAAATATCAATAAAGTATATCAGTATATAGTTTTCTTTCATGGAATTTGTTCCCACTCTTTAAATATATACAAAATATTACAGGGAATAATTTTATTTAATAATAACCTTGAATTCATTGATTTTTCTATCTTAATATTTTTTTTGTTAACACATGTCACATTGTATAATATATATACATGCAAAACATACAACAAAACTATGTACAGTGGATCCGCCCATCTGGCCTCAGTCTATTCCGCACCCCCTATAATCCAACATTGTATATTATAAATGAAAGTAATATTTTTCGGATTACTACGCGTATTTTGTTATTATAAAAACTACATACTAGGGGGCACGAGATGATCGTCTGTCCGTGATCACGGTTGCTGCAAAGTGACCATAACGTCGGGAGTATGTAGTTTATAAAATAATAAAATACGCGTAGTAATACGAAAAATGTTAGTTTCATTTAAGTGAATACTCGCGAACATCTTAAATCTCATTATTGTCTATTATAAATTATTGAACATTTATTGTTAATATTTGTCCATATATGATTTATCAAGTAACAAAACTTGTACCCACCATCTCTATTGTGACCGATGTGTAGGATATTTTTTTGTTCTCATTGCTGAATATGAATGTGACCACATACTATGTCAATTTTATAATAAATTACCGTTTTGAATTTAATAGATTAGACGTACATAATGAAGTATGACTTGTACTTCAGAGCACACATTTATATATGATATATATAAATAATCTTATAGTGGATCTGTTTTTTGTTGGATAACAAGGTATTGTTTTGTAAAAATCAATTCGGACTATAATAGGGGATGTCACTTGTCAGGCAGTTCTCTATAATCCGAAATATTCTATAGCTGGACAATGCACTGCAAAATGTTTGTCGCACTACCGAGTGTCTACTGTGGGTAAAAAATCAACTAATAACTTAGTGGATATTTCAGGCTCCAACTTATATGGGACGATTGGGCGAATTATCTCCATCGATGAAACGTAATATAGAGGATGCATACAGAATAATAGAAGCGTATTTATCTAACACGCTGTATATAGCAGATAATAATGTTACCTTAGCCGATTACAGTGTTTTTGCTACAACATCATCACTCCATGGTCTACATGCAATAGATAGTAACAAGTTAGTTCATACTTAAAATATAGCAAATTATATTTTTATCTATCAAAATAAACATACATAAACGCAAAATTTCTTCTAACAGCAACTAATTATTAATTCAGAATTAATTGTTATAGAATTATTTTTAAAGATAATGGATACTTTTATAGCCAGGACTATTTAGCTAAGTTTTTGGTTTCATACATTTTATTGTTACCCAGATATCCAAAACTCTTGAGTTGGTACAACAGAATGTCAAGTTTACCAGTGTGTAAAACAATAAACGAACCAGGGGCAGAATTACATGTGACTGGATTGAAGAAATTAATGGAGCAGAAAAAATTATCAAAGCTGTAAAGACGTTGGACAATATAAGAGTGTAGTTTGTAGTTATATGGTACTATACTGTATACAAATATTTTTTAATTAACATTATATTGAAATTTGTTATTATATTTTTTTAAGCAGACAGTTATTTTGATCTGATTTTTTGATTTCTAACTGATGGTAATCATTATCTTTGAACATACCAATACAATTACATTTGTTATTGAAGCGCTGGAATGTGGTTGTAACACAAAAACAACAGAATCGTTACGAATCACAGGTTTTCATTTATTTTCAATAACTAAAAAGAAATGCAAAGATATTATTATTTAACTTTACACTCCAGTAACGTCTAGGCTACCAATGGATAACTTGTGAAATTAATGATTACAAAAAACGTTACACATTTCCTATAAGTCTTATAAAGGTCTCTCGCGATTGCCGGTCGGAACATAATAGCACTTATATATCGAAGTACACAACTAAACGAGATAGTTCATCACGCATAGACTTTGGAACAAACATCCAAGTCCAGTCACTTTGATTGAAATATGTTGCACGGTTGTCCTCGGACGACTGCATTAGCCATCCTCCTTCGGCGGAGTAAACCATCCTGAAATATTAATCAAAACACATGAATACACACAAAAATTTTACAAACCTAATTAAGGTGATATAGTACTGTCTGAGTGTATAAGTTTTGCATACTTTACTATCAATTAAAAACATCAAATATATAAAATTATGAAATGACAGTAGGTTTCTATATAGACACGCTTAAATTTAACATTAAATTCTGTAAAAAAAGAAAAATTTAATTGGTAATTGTTAAAAGTATTTGCACATATAAATTGATATAGTTTTTGTTTATGCTGCATCAGTTTTTCAAAAACAACATTTATAACATACTACATATATTAATATTATAACATATATTTATTTATAATAATAATCGAACCATTTTTCTCATGTATCTGCACTAGGCACTTAAAGCTCTGCTGAGCTCGAGCTAGACTATACTGAGTCTGCGACACGACCTTCGACGCCCCGAACTGTATACGGGCCTTCCCCTTCACCAGGGTAGCGGCTATCTGCATGATGACAGCTTCCACTGTGTATGCTGACGACCAACCTTGTTTTGTCAGCAGTTCCATACATATAGCACCCCCCACTAATACATAACCACCTGAAAGGATAGAAAAAAAATAGATTAGATTTGACAAATTAATATAGATTTTAAATGATGTTATGTCGCTCATACTTGTAGAGTTTGTTATTTTACATATAAAAAAAAAATAAAGTACAAATTTTACCAAGATATGATTAAACTTTACGAAAAATTTAGAACAGTATTTGTAATTCCCCTTAAAAATATAAATTTGACAATAGCTCTATTTTAGTTTTTTAAGAACTTTTAAAAACCAAATTAGTACAAAAGTTATATATATATTTACTAACAGCAATGAAATTCAACATATAGATTAACGAAATTTGTGATTGCGTATCCCAAACAACATTTTTAAATTTTTTTAGAATTGAAATCATCTTTAATTGAATATTTTACCAAGAAATCTTATTAGTTACATATAATGTTAAGTTACCTGATATAACAGGGTACACGACCCTGACGAAAGGCGGTTCGAAGGGGTAGGTTTCTTTGAACATTATATTAAGGAGTATAGAGTCTTTTCCCTCCTTCTCCTTGAGGAGTAACAGGTCATTGTGCAGCGGACTGTCAGGGTCCACGGAACGCAGCGTTATGTTCCACTCATACAGCGAATCATTCACTAATTCTAATAAAAAAAAAGATCATTAATATATAGAAATATTCATTTAATATATACGATATAGTTGTATTAAAATAATATTCAAAATTCGTATGTAAATTGCAATAAAATAGGTAATTTATATATTACGAAACTTTTTGTAACAATAATAAAAAACAGTAAAATATGTTATTTAATATGAAACTGAAAAATGACCAGTATTTATATTAAATTAGAAAAACTTTGATTTTTTTTTTTGTTACATTAAAAATTACAAAAATAGATATGAAAAAAAATATATTTTAAACATCTCTGTATTTTATTAATATTAAAGGCTTCCTAAAACGACTTAATTTTTGACCACAGTATTTTAAATTAAGTAACGAGCAAAACATCTGCCAGAGTTTAAACAACGAAAGCAAATCTAAAGGCGAGTAACTGCTCAAGTTATATAGTAAAAAAATATTCCTTGGATGGATAAACTCAAATTTGAATTATGTTCAAATAGACAGTTTTATTGCAGATTGATGACAGAAACACACTGTGTGGTGGCAAGAACTCAGCATGTTGGCAGTTACATTATTCTTTGTATGCTTTTTAAGATATTATCGAAATGATAATCACTCTACTCTTATCTGTCAATAAA
>DVQP01001362.1:0-15833 GCA_018231745.1 Danaus eresimus
TGCCCATAAAGGAGCTGAAAGAAGTCAGGTACAACCAAATGTCCACCTTACAGCTATAGATATAAGAACTAATTCTACTAATATTGTCAATAAAAAAGTTTTTGAGGCTGCAGGGGATGTTTGTTGTTATTTGAGTCCAAAAATTCTGTAAAGATTTCGATGAAAACCGATGTAACATGAACCTCAAAGTAGTATGTTTATGAAAACAACAATAAAATTCACATGTCACTAGAAGTCCAATAGATGGCGCTGTCAGATAGTTACTCTATCTACTTTAGGTATTAGTTTATCTTCACGAGTAAGAAGTCGCGGTCACAAACTAGTATTGAATAATTGTTAATAATACGTTTGTTTTCAGTGCCCTAGCTGTTGACGCGTCCGGTTCCAAGTTATACTGGTCGGATAGCAAAACAAAAACAATAAATCGTTGTAATATAAACGGATCTAATATGGAGAAAATATTGGAGTTCATGGGCCTTGTTGAAGGTAAGGAAAAATATCAAATTTATTATATATACTTGAAATTTATAAAATTATAAAATTGATATGAAACAACGCTCATTATGAGTAAAAAGATCTTTTTGTTCGTTTTTAAAGTTCTTTTGTCATACCTGTTTGACCAATAAATAAAAAAAAACGTTAAAAAATTGTAACATGTATACCTGAATTATATTAATCCGTTTTATTACAAAAACAACTGACATTGATTTAACTCTGACATATTTTAATGAACAAAAATATTATTTTCTTCCATATAACTGTTCGCGCGCAGATAGAATATAATTGTGTATATGTACCAGGTGTGGCGATAGACTGGTCGGCTCAGAACATCTACTGGACGGACACGGCGGCCCACCGCATCGAGGTGGCCAGACTAGACGGGTCCAGCAGACGGGCGATTATATGGCAGGGGCTCAAGAAACCTAAGAGCATCACTCTCGATCCACGGAAGGGGTAAAAGATAACTAACTCTATTAAAAGTCGCCCGTTTGAGCTGCCCGACCTTGGGACCTGCTTGTTAATCCGGTTTAAATAGAAATTTGCATCCGCTTCAAATTATTCGCTTTAAAAGCTCACAAAATTCGACTATTTCATATAAATGCAATTTTAAGTTATCTTACTTTGATATAACATTAGTGTTTTTATTTTTCATTTAATATTATTATTAATAGCTCCAAAGCATTTTTCTAAATAAAAATGTAGGTTTTCAATATAAACGCGTAAGAAATAACCGAAAAAGTTTGATATTAATTTTTAGGTACATGTACTGGTCGGAGCTGGGATCCAAGACTATCAAACGGGCCGCAATGGACGGGTCTTCCCCTATAGTCCTTTTCGAGCAGGTTGTCAAAGTGCACGCGCTGGCCATAGACTACGAGAAGAGAGCCATCTACTGGGCGGCGCTCGACTCTATGGTCATTGAATATGCATTCCTGAACGGAACCGGGAGGAAAGTGCTAGTTGATAATATACCCATGCCGTACGCATTGGCTCTATATAACGACCGGGTGTTTTGGGGAGATTGGAACACAGGTAGAATATATAATATACATACGATTAGTTCTGTCAGTTAGAAAAATAAACTTAATATATATAGCAAAAAAATATCATACGAACTTTTCCAGGTCTAGTGGAGGTCGCAAGGAAATCGGACGGATCAAATCGTAGGACCATTCATACGCAGTTGGATTATATATCAGACTTGAAGATTTACCGCAGAGTCCGAGACAACCTGTCCAACCAGTGCGGGGTCGACAACGGGGGCTGCTCGCATCTGTGCTTGCCCTTGACAAACAACGACTACAGATGCGCTTGTCCGACGCATTACAGGCTCAACAGAGACAATCTCACGTGTTCCGGTAATAAGCCCCTTATGGTGCAGGTGTCATTGAAAAAAATCATCAAATATTATACAAGTTAATGAAAGATTAATCCGTTTTTAAACTCTTAAACTAATTGAAATCCTTTAGTATATATATTATTGTATGTTCCCAGAGCCTGAAGAGTTCTTGTTATACGCTCAAAAGAATGCCGTGGGTCGTATAGTAGTCGCCAGCACCGAGTGCAGTGACGCCTTCATCCCTCTGACGGGGCTCAGGAACGTGAAAGCGATCGAGTACGATCCGATCAACAGGTTGGCCATGTGGATATAAACTAACTTGAGAGAAAAAACACTCACAACAATACTTCACTACTATTAAATTCGCTAACGAACCGCTGACGTGTTTAAAGTCCTCGAAACCAGCACGGATTCACTCAAATATAATATGAAGTTATGATGAGGTATGTCCGTACTACTAAGCTGTGTATCGAGATGCTCGGAAATGCTTGCTTGATGCTTTTATATAAGAACCCTCAAGAACGTTGTGGGAAACTAGATAAACACATGATTAAAATCTGTAAAGCCGTTTACAGTAACGACGTGATCGTTCAAAGTAGGTCTTGTATATGTGGATATAAAATTTTCAGACATCTCTATTGGATGGACGAAGAAAATCACTCCATACGAAGGGTTCCCATATCTTACTCAGCGACATCAGCAGTCACGGACTCTACATACGTCGTGTCAGATGTATCAAGACCTTTCCACATGGCATTGGACGTGATGGGAAGGACTCTATACTGGACGTGTCTCAACACTGACTCCATAAACGCTACCTCCATAGAAAACAACTCGTCGTCAGGTGTCATAATACGAGGAGACAATATGATGCCCAGATATTTAGCGTTCCATCAAACGAAAAGGTATACGCTAGTTAAATGTTTTAGAAATACCTCAAACATGCCTGTCGAATGTTATAAGAACATATGAAGCGTGAGACATGAAATAACTTGTATTGAGAAATGTAATTATGTAATAAAAAAAAAAAAACAGAAATATTATTGATTGATATAATAGTTAAGTATATATGTATTAATATTCCAGATTACTGTTCTGGAGCGACGCTGGTCTGGGCGGGATATTTCGGTCCTTGGTGGACGGCTCGGAGCGCGCGCAGCTTGTCCGTGTGGACAACGTGACCGCTCTAACTCTGGACATGAGCGGCGCGTCCGCCCTGTACTGGGCTGTGGGCAGACAGATACACGCCGTGGACATTGATGGCACAAACAGGTACACACGGGTACTGGGGCAGTAGCAAACGATATTATCTGTATCAGATATGGAACTTGTGTTTTAATGATTAACTGCAAAGAAGAACAATAAAAAATAATATCTACACCCGCCGAGGAAAAGTTTCAGATAGCAAATGTAGCTTTTGAGTTTGACCTATGTTTATATGACGGCGGATCTTGTAAAATAACATCCGAGTCGTCCAATAAAATAATATACAGGACAGCCTCAGATGTTATTTAACAAAAATCATTAACAAAATACAACGAACTAAAGTAACAATATATGTTTGTTCCATAGACGGGTCATCTGGCAGGGTGGGGCTGTGGGCGCTCTGGCTGCATACAGCGGCGCGCTGTACCTCGGTGGCGAGCGTGTTCCGAGCAGGCTGCCGTTACACCGGCGTGATGCTCCCGCGACCCCGCTCGCGCACGTGCAGCGGATACTGTCCGCGGTCGGTGTACACCGCGTCCCACGCGACCACCCCTGCTATGGAGCGTGCGGCGGAGCCCCGGCCACTTGCGGCAGGGACGGGGTCTGCGGCTGTGGCTTGAGCTGCGCCGCCCGGAGACACTGTGACCCTGATCACTTCCTGTGCGGACGAGACAACGGACTCACCACGAACAACGTACAATGCATACCCATGGAGTGGAAGTACGAGATTCAAATTTATCCATACATTTTGTAAAAGTTTTCACGAGAAAGTCTAATACTATTTAGTATTAATACTGCATTTTACTTGTGACGTTGTAAAAATAAAATCAGAACCACAAGTGTCATGCGTAATATAAAAAGTTATTGAACGGGCTATACAAATATTATTTCTTTTTATATCCAAAGTTTTACAATATTGAAAACAAAACGTAATTAATTATTAAAAAAATCTAAATAAACATATATATTTTTCATCATCATTGCACAGACTATGTCTATTATGATTGATTATTTTTAATCTGTTGCATGAAGGTGTGACGGTCAACGCGACTGTCTTGACGGATCGGATGAATCTCAGTGTGACAGCTGTGCGGGGCTCCACTGCGCGGACGGGTCCTGCGCCCCCGCACTCGGCGGCTGTCTCACGGGCGCGTACTGCACCCACGCACTACCAGACGCCTTCCGGTACAATAGGAACATTTTTCGTATCTAAAACATGTCACAGCTCTTATTCAGTGCATCATTCGTAACATGGATCATGATATTAACAGATATATAAAACGATAATTTGTTTCTGGTCGCGATAGATTCGATATTGAATATTATGATTTTACTAAAAACGCATTAAATGCGATTTTAACTACTATCATCTAGCTTTTAATAAAGGTTCGTACTGTTACAGTTATTTAAAACGTTATTTGTAATATTAATATTTTAAAACGCATAGTTGTGACGACCGTCTTTGTCTGCCGGCCGGTCTGCTGTGTGACGGCCGCTCTCACTGTGAAGACGAATCAGACGAAGCCCCCGCCGCCTGTGGATACGTTCACAAAGATCAGGTGTGAAATACAATCACTACATATAAAATTTCTTAAAACAAGTCATTACTCAATATTTTTTTATATAATCTCCAATTGGTAATAAAACCTCCTCTTATGATTACTCGTGCCATCTAAAAAGGTTTTATTTTAATTCAAATGTAAATAAACTTACTAATGAACACGTCGGAGCATCGTGTGCTTCATATATATTGTGTATTAAAATTAGTATTACAATTTTGTCAATATTTAAAAAAATTATTATCTATTACCTGAATGATTACATTGTTTTTTATGTTTTATCTGTAGATGGTGTCGGTGGGTGCGAGTGGTCAGTCGCATGCGTTAGTCGTGTGCGGATCGGTGGTAGGGGCGGCTGCGGTGGTAGCGGCTCTGTGGGCGGGCGTCAGGCGGTACTCTAAGGCGGGGCGACACCAGCCTCACCAGAGAACACTCGCACTCAACAAGCCAGCCAGCCGACCCAGGATAGATGCACCGTCATCTGAGTATGTTGATATTATAATATACATAAAACATCCACTTGTATGAAAAGTGGTGCTATATAATAAAAAAGTAAAGGAAATTCGCATTTTGTATACTATGAATTCAAAATTGATATTTGCTTATTCACATAAAACAATCTGTGTGGATTTTGATAACACTTTTCAATAATGTAGCTTAAACATCAGACAAACAAATAGCATATAGTTTATCCTTACTCCGGGTAGTTTAAATCTGAACACATCATAACAGTTGGTTGCAGTATAAAGTCACGTGACACAAACAATACAAGTTGCTGAAAGTTGATCAATGTCTATTGTAATTTCTCAATAAACACAATATTAATTGTATCGCGGACAAAAACTAGTAATACATATTAATTTATGTATAATAGAATATAAAACTATAACCATGCCTAAAATAAACAAAACCAATTATATTTTCTTACTTGTAACTTCTACACATCCATCCTTGAAGCAATTGGAACTAATCATTCCTTTTATAATAGTTCGTTTCTCAGATTGAGCGCGATGGGCACTGCTTCGGGGTGCGGATCTGGCTCGGGCTCGGGCTCAGGCTCGGGCTGGGGTTCGGACAGCCTTTGCGGACGATACCCGCGACCTACCGCCAACCCTCCGCCCAGTCCAGCCACGGCCTCAGGAGGGAGGCGACGCGCCTACAGGAACTATAGGGCTTCGAATAGGCCCCCGCCACCCACACCGGCCTCCACTGACGCTAACGAATCAGAGAATGAACACGCGAGGGCGCCACCACCCTCGCCGGCGCCGTTACTATATTAGATTGAATTATATTTAATTATTTTCATATTCACAACACAGCCATCATAGAAAAAATATACATATCCAATTAAAAAATTATACTAACGTTGGGCATTCATATATACATGTGTAGGTATGGACAATTTTTAATACAATGACTAAACTGATAGCAATCACTTAGAACTTTAATCTGATAATGATAATGAAACTAAATACACATAACTTTGATACCAAATATATGTTTGGAAACAATATATTTTGTTATATGGACTGGTAAAACCTAGTCAAAGGATAACATTTACCGTACATGGAAAATTCTATACGAATTGACTACAACGATACAAATACATATCTCTTGCGAACGTTTAAAAATTAGCTTAAGATATTTTGTTTTATGTGTGTAACATAAACATATGTTAATTAAGAGAAAATATATATTTCATATATTTGATTAAATTAGCAAATGATTAATTTTAACTGACGAGGAATTGACAATTTACTGTAATTTAAATCATAAGCCGAATTCAACTCAAGCAACATATAATTATATAAAATCCTTATATATTATCAGAATGTTCGCTTTTCTACTGTTTTTGTAATTTGTGGAAAGATAATGACTATTTAGCTCATTATTTTTTTTTCGTTATGACTATAAAAAATAATACTATAAAATATAAATACTACATTGTTATGAAGATTAAAACGATTTTTATATATGTAGTGGCATCTAATAAATATAAATTTTAACTTGGTGCTATACCACTGTTCGTGCCTCAGTAATATAGTTAATGATGTGTAAATAAAAGCTTTATGTAATGTAAATAAGGTCGCAATTAGTTTGTAGCATAATTATTAAAAAAAAAATCAGCAGACACTCGGTTATAATAATTTTTAAGGAGTTTTTTTAGACTAATACTTTTCCGTTTGTTTTATGAACATAACAAAACAGACTATAATGTAAGTCAAGAGATTGTAATAAATTAAGTATAAGTAACAAATTATTGTTGATATAATTATAAAGCCGTTTGCACATGGTTAATTACTTAAGTATGAATGGATAAATCAAGCAATATTCATAATTAAGGCAAAGTACACAGTGGAATTATTTCAAATGTTGTATATAACTAAGTGATGTCCGTAGACTTAGACTTTTTAATGATAATGATTTAGTTTAAGACTAAATGTAAATTATTTTCTCTTATTCTTTGTTTTTTTGTATGACCTACGATAACATACTAATTCTGACTGAATTGAACCTTTCTTAGTAATAAAACTTTTGTACCTGTTAATTTTTTATTTTTAAATATAAACATATAAAAAGAACTACTATAGGTCCGAGTACAAATATTATGAGGAGTCCTAGATGCAAAAAATACAATTTATACAAATAGCGATAACTCGTATTTCGTACCAAGAAGCAGAAGAGCAACGCTAAGGAAACTAACTTTTTCTAACTAGAGTCTTTAAAATAAAATAAAAATTGGAAAATTGTAAGTTTTCTAATAAGTGATTTAATCGTAAAAGAATAGATTTTCCCTCGTAGAAATAGTTAAAAAAGAGCTTACAAAACAGATAATTAATATAAATAAAAAAATATTTAGTGAGATCTAAGACTTTCGCTAGTATTCATTTAAATGAATGAAATCGAGCATCTAGTTTGCCCGTGATCACGGTTGCTGCAAAGTAACTGAAACATCGGTAATATATAATTCGTTAAAAATAATAAAATACACGTAGTAATCCGAAAATATTAGTTTCGCTTTGAAAAAAATTAGAATATTTCTTTTTATGTGAATTTAATTAAACTTGTTAATGACTCTGACACTTAATTTTTCCACAAATCAAATCTTTAATGTGATTGAGTGAATTCTTGGGGCTTCTGGTGAACAGCTCATCGATAAAATTAAACGAATATCTAGATTCTTCTTTTTAAATTTATTTCACATTACCTACGATCACTGGAGGCTATAATTTTTTTTTTATAAAATTTAAAGAAGTTTTACCTAAATGTGAATTGAGAAATGTAACCTTTTAATTATCTGAAATACTTTTAAGTCAGTTTTTAATCATGATTTCGAAACGTTTGTATTCCACAAAAACGAGTTTTGTTAATTAATATGAAATAAGTAGTTCTAATCAAAAAAGGCTTAGATACACAAAATTTAAATATTGTATTTTATAATTGTAGTAATAGAGATAAGATTAACTCAAATAAATTTTTAAATAACTGATCATCAATTCTTCTCTGATCAGTACTCACAAATCACAGACGTGCTGTTGTTATTTGTCAAAATGACATTTGACAAGTAACAACAAGGCAATTTGATAAGATCCGTTAAAACTTAAGTTTGTCGGTGTGATAAAATATAAGAAATTGAAATGTTACAAACTTACTTCTAAGAAAAAAACCCGTAAAACTAAATATTATAAGTACTTAAGCATAATTTCTTTATCTACATACACATCTATTTTTCATGAATTTGACTTATATAGCGCAATAATCTATGGAATTAACATTACGTGGAAGTTTAGGCAATAAAAATAAACCAAATACATTGACTATAATCTAATATGGAATTTCTTTCAATCTTATACTCTTTAATAATCTACGGACTTTTAGCAGGGGTTGCACTGCTGCTTATTGTAAGTTGATAACTCTTTTTTCCTATGTGCATGTAACAATAAGTAATATTGAGTTTTCTTCAGTTGGTGCTGTTCATTTTTATTACAACTTCTCCATATCCAATTGTTGAACGTTTCAAAGAAGAGGAGTATTACTATGACCCTGTTTCAAAACAAAAAAATAAATTTCCTAGTATTGAGACTCCTTACAGCATTAACCTCAGTGTAATTGTTCCTGCTTACAATGAAGAAGAAAGATGTTAGTATTGTACATATTAGTTTATTTAAAAAATATTTTTTTTTCTGTTCTTCAATTTGTTTTCAGTAACCCCTATGTTGGATGAAGCTTTAGAATTTTTAGAAAATAGAGTGAAAGAACATCCTTCTTATAAATATGAGATTATTGTTGTGAGTGATGGCAGCAGAGATAACACGGTGAAACTAGTTCAAAGTTATGTTGAAAAATATGGTAGTGACAAACTGAGATGCTTAGATTTAATGAAGAATAGAGGAAAAGGTGGTGCTGTGAGATTGGTAAATTTACATATATATATTTGCATCTAATAATTTATAATAAAAGAAATCAAATCATGACTAATCACTAGTCATATGAATATTTTATAACTACCTAACATCAAAATAAATCCTATACATTGTGATTATAAGGATGTTACTGTAAATTTTTCTAATAAGACTGAATAATGTGAACCAAATGTGGTATCCATTAACCTCTCACATCAATAGATTTAGAGATGAGATTAAATGCAAAAATGAGTGTATTTCATCTACAGGGTGTACAAAGTGCGAGAGGAGCAGCTATACTATTTGCTGATGCCGATGGTGCATCAAAATTTGAAGACTTAACTAAACTGGAATTAGCTCTCAAAAATATTGCTAAATTGGACCCCATAACAGAATCCTCGGAAATAACTGACAAACTAGCTGTTATTATTGGTTCAAGAGCTCATTTAGAAAAGGATTCCCTTGTACAGAGAAGTATATTTAGGTAATAAAAGATATCCTCAATTATAAATAGTGAATTACATAAATTATTTAACTTGACAATTTCTTTTCTTAGGAACATTTTGATGTACGGATTCCATTTTCTAGTATGGTTATTTACTGTCAAGGGTATTAAAGACACTCAATGTGGTTTTAAACTGTTCACCAGAAAAACGGCACAAATAACCTTCCAGAGTCTACATGTTAATAGATGGTAAGACAAACATTTATATGCAATACTATTATTATTATAAAATGTCCCAGTGAAAACAATTTCACCAAAATTCACTTTAGAAAGTGGAAATTAATACTTTATTTTTATTTACAGGGCCTTTGATGTGGAACTACTATATATAGCACAACAACTTAGAATCCCTATAGTGGAAGTTCCGATAACATGGACTGAAATAGATGGCTCCAAAATAACACCAGTTATATCTTGGATCCAAATGGGCTGTGACCTCGCAATGATTTGGATCAAATATACAATCAGAGCTTGGAAGATCAAACATGAAACAAACTAAATAAGCACAACATGTAAATAGATTAAGATTATCGCATTTTATTTTATTAATAAGAAATATTTTATGAATTTGTAATTAATTCATAGGAAATAAAATAAAATTAAAAGATGAACACCATGTAGATATTTTATTAAGGAAACAGTATTACAACCTATTAGATGTTATATATAAATAGAATAAAATAACAATCATAATTAAAGTCTACTTGGTATTGAAAAAAAAACAAGAGAAATAGAAAATATTCATAAAAGTTATATGAACTACAAGTATACAGAGGAGCATTCAGGTTCATTGTTTGAGCTCAATTTCAACTGAGCAAGGAGTTTGCATGACATGTACTTTTTTCAAATTACTCAATGAAATCATTGAAAATTTAGTATACAATTTGGCAATTTCGAATTCATAGAAATAGAATTATTATTATAGAATCAAAAAACTGATTCCGGGTCAACAAAATTATTAACAGAACAGAGGAATGTGATACATATAAAAACACTAGTTTAAATGACAATAATAAAAACATAAATGCGAATTAAAAATTCAACTACCTCAGAATTACAAATATCATGTACTATGCTGAAGTAGTTTCATAATATGGTTCCGAGTTTACAGGATTACTGTGAAATGCATAAAAATAGAAATATGAAATTTGCACATGTGGCATTGAGATTAAAAATATAATGTGAACCATTTGAGAAATAACTACTTATGCATTTACAAACTTATTCAATGTTTTGGCCATTTATTTACCTTTTGGAGGAAATCTGGCAACTGAAGTCTACGGCCAACACTGGACGGAAGAGAAATACGCGGTTAGATCTTTTTGGGTTATTCACATTAAACAAATCTTCTATACTACGTTAGACATGCATTTGTTCAATTCTCAGACATTACTGTGTGCGTTTCTAGTTAAGATAACAATTATTCCTAACGCTTTAGCTGAGTAATTTGTCTCAAATCTTCTTAAACATAATTCTCAGTACCATAACCTTACATATGTTTGCATCTCATACAAGCAACATGAATATAAATCCTATGCATATTAAATACAATTATAAAAATACAAATTTTTGAAACAAAACTTTGCTTTTGAAGCAAAGCGTAATATGTTTATACATTTAGTAGCTTAAACAGTAGGATAAACACAGAGCCATAGCAAAGGACAAGTAGAAAATGTCTTATGAATTTCGAGACACCATTTATACCTTTAAACCGAAGACCATCTTAAGAAACTGTTCATAATGTATAGTTATAACTCCATCTTGATCTGTATCATATTGACGAAACGATGATGTCAACATCTAAAATATGAGAAAAAGTTATCACAAACAAACCACATAAAAGATAAAACCATATATACTTAAAACTATTGTTGGACTTACATATAATGTGACACAAGCCTGGATAAAATCATCAAAGAGTATTGTACCTCTGCCAAATCGATCAAATTTCTGTACCATTATACTGACGACTTCATCTGATAGTCTATAACCAAATGCACTAAGTGCATTCTTGAGTTCATCCTTGTCGATATTACCAGAATTATCACGGTCGAATGAACGGAAACAGTTCTGCCAATCACTTACATATTTCCATAGGGCTCCAAAATCGTCAAATGTTATTGCACCTCTATTGTGTTTATCGAACATGCCTGTGATATAAACCATGTGTGAGTAGGTTAGAGCAAGTATTTTCAAATACACCAAGCGACTAAAACCATTAAGATTGTCTCTAATAACACCCATTAATACGATATTTATTTTATTTAGAATTTATTTTCCTCTTATCAGTTAATCTTATGATTCATTACTGCCCCTTAATAACAGCTGATTCATCACTCAATGCATGTCATACTGAAAATATCTAGTGCAAAACATATATTGAATGATAAAAAGCAAGTTATACTGTGAAACCACTATTCCTTACTTTGAACAATAATAGTGAGATAGCAAAAAGTTGAAATAAATTAATAACTTCTTGATATAAAACTATTTATATGGTATACATATGTTTACATAGTTAAATGACTGCAACTTACCTATCATAAGCCTTACAGTTTCTGGATTAAATGGATTCCATGTTCCATTGGATAAAGCTTGTTGCAATTCATCTGCAGATATGTAGCCACTTCTATCCTTATCAACTCTGTAAAAATATTGGAATATATTAGTTCTCAAAACAAACTACAGAAAGAAGTGTTTCGCAATATGTAAAAAAGTTAAATCCACTCACCTCCTGAATATATCCCAGAGGAATTCTCTACTTGGCATTGGTGATTGGAACGCCATTTGCTATGAAACAATTTTAAAAAAGGGTTTGTTTTTACCTGATCTTTTAATT
This sequence comes from Danaus eresimus, assembly GCA_018231745.1. Taxonomy (NCBI): domain Eukaryota; kingdom Metazoa; phylum Arthropoda; class Insecta; order Lepidoptera; family Nymphalidae; genus Danaus; species Danaus eresimus. The sequence continues at coordinate 12,353 of DVQP01001362.1, forward strand.
TGGAAATAACTTGTAATAAACTAAATTTGTGTTATTTTATTTCGAAAATTATAATTAATAACCATATGCGTTTTATATATACCTGATAATTTCCCTGACTTTAGAACTAGAGATCACAGTAAAGTATAAGAAAATAATTTCTCCGAATGTTTTTTTTTTATTAAACACAATGCAAACAACTAGTTGCAGATCTCCGTTCTGGTTTTACAGTAACAAACAGACATCAGTATTTTCCCACACGTCAAGGTTAGATGAAAACCGTTTGGAAATCAAGAGAATACAAAAATGTATTTAACAAAATCAATAACAAACTATAAATTCATATGACTAAGAATACTTTTAAAACCATATTAAATAAAACATGTACGGTTACTATAAATGAAAATATTGCTTTTTCTTGCGTTTTCATTTTAAAATATAATATTATATATAATAAATATCAAGAGATATAAAAGACTATAATTTTTTTATTAAAAATAAAAAACATATTAATAAGTCTAATTTTGATTTGAAAGCATAATTAAATTTGTGAATTTCAAGTACAGATTTATAATTTATTTCTAATAAGGAGTATACTTTTTAACATTTGGCTGAAAGGTTGTTGACATTCCGTTATTATTCTTTAAAAAAAAAGGACAAGACATTTATCATATTTTCTTTGATACTAAAATGGCGGATGTCTCAAGCGACGACCGAAAAGTAAAGTTAACAAAAAATGGCAAAGTTGTTAAAAGACGGTTGCGAAATCCAGAAGGTAATTTAAAGGTTTAATATCCAAATTTTATAGAATCTATCTTTCACCATGTACCATTCATTATTCTCTTATATCCTTTGTTTAGTTTCCAAGTGTGTTTTGTATTTTTGACTCTTACTACATTTTAGATACGTAAGACTATTTCAATGTAATATTTGTTTTGAACTAAGATTACAGTTTAATTTTAACAATTCCTGTTATGTGAGATTTAAGTGTTTCGTACTACTGACAAGAGGTTTTTATGTATACATATATATTTCAAATGCTCATTATTAATTTTGTTCGCAGTGAATAAAATTAGAAAAATTTAAGTATTATTATGAACATTTTCAGAATGGCATAAACAAAAACAAAAACGTTTGCGAATAGCTGGACTAGAATACATAAATGCAAATGGTAAAGTCGTTCCACCGAAACAGCCAGGACCCGATTGCAATTGCCGCCGAAAATGTTTTCAAAAAGTCCCTGAAGACATTCGCCTCAAAACCTTTCAGGGTTTTTATTCTATGAAGACCCACGACGAACAGAATGCTTACCTCTTCGGGCTTATGAGGCAGGTTGATGTAAAACGGAAAAGAGTCAAATCAAGTAGTAGACGTACCTGTACCTTCGAATACTTTATAAGGGTGAAAGGACGAGAAACTCAGGTATGTCAAACAGCTTTTAAAAACATCCATGCTATCACAGAGAGGAAAGTTAGAGTTTTATGCAAGAAAATGGATGATGGGGTCATGTTTCCCAGTGACAATCGAGGGAAAAATAGTCACAGAAGATCTGGCGAGGTCCGGCTCCCTAAAGGTGTTATTGACCAAATTAAAACTCATATCTACTCAATTGTGCACACACATAGGTTAAAAGACTTTATCAGACTCGACAAAATCGCAGGTTTAGAAATTAATATATCTAAAATGTGGAAAGATTACATAAAGACATTTGATCCTGAAAACATTTCAGCTACTATGCCTAAATCTAAACGAAGTCAAGAAGGTCAGAGTGAGCAAACACAGACAGCTCAACACGTACATCCTCAAGAATCTTTTGGTTCCATAGCCACATACTCTGGAAGTGGACACCTTGTTAATATAGGTGACAACTATTTTGAAAGTCAATATCAAACTGCCTCGGCTACTTCTAATGCATCAAACTTTTACCCAGCCCAAAACGGCTCTCAAGGGATGGGAATAATTTTGCAATCAACTGTTACTAGAACTACTCAACCCACAGCATTTATTTTACTCCAAACAAAACCTGAGCCTCAACAAGAGAATTCTATTGCTATCAGCAACGCCCCATATAATCAGAATGAGTTTATGATCCAAGACAAAGTAGATAAAAGCATGATCACTGATAAAAAAATAAAAAAGGAAAGGAAACGGGGGCCACTTGTGAAACAGTGGAGATATACAAATATATTCCATGATGAAATAAATGGTGCAGCATTAGCCGCTATTAAGACACGACTCGGTATGTATTATGCTGAAAGTGATGCCGCTCGAAAAAAAGCCAAGGCCCGCCCCCAGGAAACTGTGCAGACACAAACTCCTGACCAGAATCAGGTGCGGACGGAAAACCTCATAAGGACTGACAATCAGATGAGGACCGATGTCACATTTGTCACACCCATCAGGCCTTCACATGAACCGATGCGACCCATTGTCACAATATACACATAGTAGCTGATGAGTCTACATAAAATTACACTGACTGATAAGAAACAAATCCTAAAAGTTACATCATGTATGAAGTTTTTGTGTTGTAGCCGTATAGAGTAGACTGCCATTTACTGAAGCTTTTTATTTCATAATTTACATTACATACTGAACAAGTGATGTTCACGACAAACCCGTGGTTTGTACCAGTTTAACTAATTTATTATAAGTAACAATTAACAGTCATTATATTTAAGCTATTTCATTTGAGATATTTATATTATTAGTAATAAAAATCATGACATTTTTATATTATGGATTAAGTTCAAATAGCAGTTACATATTTAAAATCCAACATTTACTGTGTTACATAATTTTAATTATTATTATCATTATAAGGAAATAGTGTATTTTTATTTAATATTTTAAGTAAAATATTAAAAAGTAATAATGTATATCATTTCCCTTGTTTGCTGCAAGTAAAAAAATATATACTTCTAAATAAGAGTGATCCAGTTTATTATTTAATTTTGTAACATAAGGAGAATTTATAAACAAAACGATAACTAATTACTTGAAATATAAATTATTCAGATCTCCTCTCATAACAGAGAATTACGGACGTGTCTTAAGAGAACGAGAAACTCAAAGATGTAGGACGTAAGTTTAAACAGAAACAAAGTCAAAATTAAAAATAGTTATAATTTGACAATATTGAAACTGAAGAAGTGGTAAGTTATAAGTTCCGATTATAGTTTGGTTATAAAAGTTTTGAAAACAGAAGCAGGAACGGATGTTGAAAACCGTGCGGAACTTCCGCACTTACGGAAGTAGAAATGGAAGTTTGTTGCATTAACAGCAATGTTGAATCATAATCCTGTGGCAGATACCTCCTACCATTGTAATCTTTTTTCTTCGTCAAGTTAAAGACAATTTCCCATTTTTGGAGTAAAACTTCTTTACGAATGCTTAGGGGTAAGCTGGTGAAAGCGTTAAAGCGAGGTATAAATTAGTGAAAATAGAAGGAGTGTTACGGTTCATGGATGATCATCATAATGGATGGATGGATGGATCATCG
>DVQP01001363.1:0-15825 GCA_018231745.1 Danaus eresimus
TTTTTAGCACTGAAATAGGGCGATAATTACATATGTGAATTACTTCAAGATAACAACTAGAGTGAACTAAATAAGATTACTTTGTGTTAGTATCAAACTTATACTACTAATAAAATGTCAGACGCAATCAGACTATTGCAGTTGTATATGTTTGGGAACGAAACACAAAAAGGATATTGAGGAAAAAAAATGAGTGACTATGACCGGATATTATCATTAAACTTAGACAATAATTTCAAATAAATGTTATATGAATTTGATGTCATATACTCAATTCATAGCAAGCAAATCGCTTTTCTAAATAGCTGTGTAATTGCTTCCTGCTTTTTGAATTCCTGCGTTCAGTTTGAGGCACTACAGAAATTTAAATCATCGGAATCCAGAACTATTTGTTTCCAGTTCAATGAGTTCGATAAATTCTATGTACATACGTTTATTTATACTCGATGTTTAATATGTAGTATAAATTAACATTTTTTCAAAAGCTACGAGTTATTTTTTAAACGTATTCTATAACTGTGTGGGGACAATAAGTAGCAATTTAATTTTACACGTTAAGTTAATGTTTTCGCAGCTGTGCCGACACCTGAAACATTTTACTCTGTGAATGGATTTGCTGCACGTACTATTTACATTATTCCAGAGTTCTGCATAAGCCATTTGTGGTTTGCTGATATCTGAGACGTTGTATTGATTTTGGAACCATTACAGGTACAAGAATATAAGCTTTTATAAGCTTAAAAGGAACATTCCTTAAACATTACGCAAAGTAACTTTACAATGCTTTAAATTTTTCACCAATTTTTCTCACCTTTGATCACATTATGATAAAAATTATTTTGAAAGGACCTATGTTTATTTTGCACTATCACTTATTATGAAAAAGATAAATAAATGAAAGATATTTTACCTATTTATCAAAAGTCATGGGTTTGTATTAAATAAAGTATCTTTTCAATTCAAACCATCTCAGAAGCAGCGAAGATTTATATTCAGCTTTGAATTCATTGGGCCATTTGAATAAAATTTTTCTTAAGTTAAGAATTCCAATATCATATTTTTTCTTTATAATAATTAAGGCTATTGAAATTATTTTTTATACTATCTGTAAGCATTTCATTACGAAATCTTCTTTGAATAAAAAGCTTAAGCAATTTAATGAGGACTTTTATTGCATTGATACAGTAATTTTTAATTAAAATTTTGGAATTCTATAATTAATAAAATCTTTTGTGTTTCGTTCATCAACATTTTACATTTATTGAATATCCAAATCAAAATCTTTGTGTGAAATAATTGAAACATTGTAATAAAAAGAACAATGCATAAAGAAATTTAAAATAAATTATTTCTTAATATATAATAGGCAAAATCCTACTGGCGATTATATCTAGACCTTATTTATATCAAACATAACGTTTACCTACCATATATCTAACTATACAATGGACCCACTGTTAGTCTCTGATATTTTCTATAATGGCAAGAATAGCTAATAAATAGAATTAACATTTTTGAAATATCAGACTGAAATAAAAGGCATATAAAGTATGTCTAGCGAGAGATAAATTCTAACAACCAATGTCAAATCTTGAAACAACAGTCGCGAAAAAATTGTTTTCGAAAAAAAAATATTTGTAAAATATATTTTCTATGTATAATTCTTTTTTATTTCATAACATTTCTATGAATGAATAACGTATGTTGAAGATGTGATAAGAGAATACCTCAACATGATAATAATAACAAATGAAGCTACTGAGAAAATATGTAGTGAATATTTTATACATACAAACTAATTAATAAAAGTATATTCGAAATGTAAGGAGAAATACCCTATAATATCTGTCACTTTACTGTCATGATGCAGTGCTTAAATTTTTCTTGAATTCTAGTGAACGTCACGGAAATGGGTTAAACTTTGAATGTTAAAGTGACATAATTCGTAACTTTAACGAGAAAAACTTACTGTATATCATTCAACACGCTTCCAGACGGTTCTAGGTTGTTAATAAGTCTTGTTTAACATTCCCCACGACGCCATCTATCACTGTCGGCGACAACGTCTGCAATCCTCCGACGTTATATCTTTTACAATACCATTAAATATTTATAGAATTCAAATGCTTACCTACATTTTATACCCACAAAATGCTGTTTATATTTTTTAAATTAACCTTTTTTACTTTCAGAGAAACGTCTATTGTCAGATCATACAAAGTATCGGTTAAATTGGGACAACAAGGGCTTTGAAGTGGAAATCGAAATTAATAACATTTAAATCCACCCTAAAGCTAAATGTACGCGATTGAGTTAATTTGAATTTGCTCATATTGTTTAGTTCCCTAAGTCTGGTTCTATTTGTGGTCAAATGATATCTGCTGTAGTAATCTCTCTGTAACCCAGAGCGATTTGGTAGTGGATGACTTTAGCAAGGAAATTTATTATCGCGATAATAGCAACCGTTAGTGTGTTTGTTTGTTTGTTTGTTGAGAGAATGATATAGCATTAGTTTATTAAAAGCAAATATAACAAAATATTACATAGATTTTAATGTACTTAGCACAAATATTAGCTTGTTTGTTGAAGTAAGTTCAAATTGCGATATATATTAATAGTTTAAAAAACAGAATTACCTTTATTGAGAACCATCCAATGCTTAATAATAATATGGTTGAATAAGTACATAAAACAGTCAACAGGGATCATTTAACTAGATCTACGTTCAATTTGATCCCGAGTAGACGTTACTTCTGGCCGTAACTTTATATACACTGAGGAAAATGTTACAGTATTATGTATGCAACGAGCACTAGTATGTACCACAACTTGGCAAAGCTTATGACATAAATTACTTTCTTTTCTTCGAGGTAATGATAATGAAGTTTAATATAGAAATGAATTTTTTGCGAGATAGGAAAATTATATTCTTGAAAAATATTTTTGAAGAAAAAATATTGTTTGTACGTTAATGAATGCTTGTTTTCCAAAACGTATTAGTCGATGGAGTTTACAAAGATAACAGGTCGATGAGATTTGGAATAAAAAACACGATAATGAACCATTGTTGGAGAATTCAATGGAAGTACTTTTCAATATCCATAAGAGTTTATTGGAAATACAAGACATTTATTAATTTTTCCCTGGTTTTATTTATGTAACATTTTTTTTATATTTATACATTGTATATACATACAAAGAGACTTGGGATATACGTTAATTTAATATGTAGTTACGTTTTCGTATAGAAATAATTTAATAAACAAAAATAAAAAAAAATCCAGAAATTTAGTAAATGCGAATATTTGTAGATATACATAAAATAACAAAACTAATCTATAGTTTAGTTGAAAACAATTCAGTGAAACGTATTTTGTTAATTGAGTCGCTGTAGTACTATATAGGGTTAACAGAAATCTAGGGCGAAGCTTTGTCTCAACAGACACGACTACAATAGACATACCAACAATACCATTGGCGGCCCACGGAATGTTTACTCAATTATACAGAGTATCTTAGTCCGTAGAATTTAATTTACTTACTGCATACAAATATTAATCATTGTATCGGAAACAATGTTGTTTGTTCAAGTGCATCGTGTTGTTATTTGTTTATGTAAGCTATTCTAAATTACGAGTATATTGCTTAATTCTACATCTTTCGTAAAGAAATGCACATAACATGTTATATAAAATAAGTAAGAATACAAGTGACGTGATTAGTCGTAATTATTCAGGATGCCCGCGGTCAGCCGCAGTATTGAGAATAGTTGAGGTATTTGAACCCTGAACCACAACATTTCTACTCATTCGTTGCGGTTCACCCACTTCACGCAGGGTGCATCGTATTAGGGTCAAATTTTGAAAGTTTACATTTTATAACCATTTACGTTGAATAAATGAATTCATAAGCATTATTAAACATAGTACATTAATTTGACAAACGAAATTGTGATTATTAGGTTCATTGTATGAATTCACATTCTATGTTAATACTTGATTAAATAATAATTGATAAACATTATGACTTCGAAATCTCTTCATTCAAAACGAACTACTGGAGGGAGTCCTGCTTATCCCTATTTAAGGATACACAACCAGATGTCGTCTAATTTACACAGTGTGGACGTCAGCTGGAAGTACGGCATTTAGAGCTCAGCTCTGGATCCAGGTTGGTATATTAATGTAATTTGTTCGAAGAATTGTGGAACAAAGTTAACACATACATTTTGGACTTCATTTAATTTGTACATTTTTAGACGATAACTTAAGTAAGCGAATCCTAAATAAGCTATATATTTCTTTGAGCTGGTAAAAATAATTCAAACCTATGAATTTTAAACAGTTACTGACATTCAACATAAACCTAACATAGCATAAGAGCGTTACCTAGAAGCTCTCGCGTTCTCTAAAAGAATTGAATTTCTTATTCACGTTTAGTAGCTTTATTACATTTTCCGCCTAGACGCTTATGTTAGATGCTCAGCCAGTTTTTCCAAGTATTTTTACCTTATGTAATTTACTTTGCTATATTCTGTCACTATATATCCTTCTATATTAAATTTATTCGACAGAAGTTTGTTTGCAAAACTAACAGATATATCATCTGTAGGGATGTTTTTTGTGGTTAATATTTTATTTCCAATAATATTGATAGGCATCGAAACATAGTAAAGTTTTCTAAAAATTTACAAGAACACCTTTTCATAGTTTAAAAAATTCTAAATAACTTCCACGAGATTTATTTGTATTAAATATCTTCGTCATTTGGAAAAAGGATTAATGTTTCAAATTAAAGAAACTTCTAATAATTAATTAAATAGGACTCAATCGGTTTTAGTTTAGAGAAACTTAAATAAAAGAATAATCAGTTATTTATTAATTAGTTAAATTATATTGCATTGGTTATATTAGATTTTATTGAAACATATAAACATTCTTACTGAAAATACGAGAATATAGAAACGAAATTATTTTATTTATTTAAACATTGGCTAAACAAAACTCATTTGTTAGATGGCACTATAAAGTAAACTGCAACTACACGCACCGTGCTTCAGAAACAGTACAATATCTTTCCAGTGTTTTATGACCACATAAAACGTATACACCAGCAAAATGTGGGATACTAAAAAATAACTGTCCCGTGGCAATATGTTGTGCCTAATTGATACTTTTAACATATTATGAACTAACTAAATGTCTCTATAGCTAACGATATATTTTTATCCGATTTAAAAAAATACTAGTGTTTTATTTCACAGTTTTTCGTATCTTCAAGTATTTCATCTATATTTGAACTGACTAACCATTACTCTTGGCCTTGGGACTATTACAATTTGGCCTTGGAAATTGGTAAGCAAACCTTGTTTTTTAGCTTAGTCCCATGTTAATTTGTTTTGTTTTTATGTAGAGTTTTCTTGTACATTATCTAATCTTTTTTTCTTATAGATAGCCACTATGATCATGATTATTTCAAATAATAAATATGTACACCTATATGTACTCCTCCGTGTAGTCATATACTTTCGTAGCTCACTCACAACTTAAAGGTCAAATTGTCTTAATTTCTCCTAAGGGCCCACTTCCGTTGTCAGGGATGGTTTATGGTTCACACATGTTTTACTGCCTGTTTATGAGAAATTTACGATCACTGCATTGTAAGGTGAGGTAATGAAATTATTTTATTATTTCACATTCCCTTCAACTTTACATTTACTCAGCTCTTAGTCAGTGTATATTTTTCCAATTTGTAATCCCTAAAAATTTAACTAATATTTTTGATGAAACCCCATTTACGTGAGTGAAATGTGGACAAAGCGTGTGCCAAAAGGCGATAGTTCGTGTGTGATTAGCGTATAGATTTTTATTTATCTTCTCTATACATACATTTGTGTTCTAAACTTTATTTTAATAACGTTTAAAAGGTGCATTATGATCTCTTCGTTTGAGATATATAAGCATTCTAATTTATACTAAATTCTTTCATTAAAATTAAAACTTATAATTAAAAAAAAACCAAGCCTATTATTAAAAACAAATAAATATCGGTTTCCATACTTATTTACATTTTCAGTATGTTTATACTTTATCCTTGGAAATAAATAAGTAATCATGAATGTTTACTTTCAACATTGAAGCTGGTTAAAACAAATATACATTTATTCTACATATCTCATTGCGGGGAAAAAACTACTTCAATTACATAGAGTTCGTTTCACAACGGTTGCCACAAAACGAATTGCCACAAATAATTAAACAATAAAACTGGACGGTTTCGAAGTAACAATGCGTATAGAAAGATAAATGAAACATTTATCAATGTCGAGTTTGAACGAGGGGTCCACAGGGCACGCCTTCTGTCCACGTACATAAAGGACACGCGGAACGTTCAGCGGTCATCATCAGCGTTCTTACTGTGCATTGAATGATACATTTATTATAATATATGTATTATAAATAACTTTCACGTGGTTTTAATATCAGGGCGGCTATTCACAGAAGTCCAGACACGCAGACTAGTTATGAAAAAGTTATGTACCTATTATAAACATCATACTTTATCGTTTTTTGAAGAAAAATTTAGATTTATGTAAACTTTATATTATAAAGCGTGTATTTAAAATATTTAGTAGAAAAGAAATATCTAAAAATAAACAAAATAATTACAATTGCTGTTAATGTAAGGTTCTAATTACTTAACTCCGACTCCTCAGAGACTGAAAAAGTAGAATACAATATATAATTCAATTGTATATTTTCATGGCTCAAGAGTTTATTGACGTTACTTCAGAGATTACGTGAAGGTTGCCCTCACTTCCCTTAAGAATAAAGAAATCTCACAATAGGGGATTGAACGACCTACTTCTTGACCGAACGAAAATAGTTAAAGCTTAAATTAAGCTACCGTTTCTGGGTGAATGCTACGGGGACAAGAAAGAATGTAAGAAAGAATGGAATATCTATTGCTATTACAATGTTTTAGATAAATGTTCGTAACACATAGGTTGAAAATTCCTTTGTACATTTTACATTTGTACATTTTCTGACAAACCAATCCAGAAATAAAATTAACGCAAAATAAACAGTTTTATCGACCAAAATATATAACGAATAATCTAACATTGTAGAAGAAACAAAAAAACAGAATAAGGTAAGAGGATATTCCTACAGTGGTTTTTTGCAAAGCTGGGAAAGTGAAACAAATTCAAGAATCGAAGTGACCAACTTATTTACTTCAATTACAATAGGAGAGATTTCAGACTTAATCATATTTGATAAAAGGAAAAATAATCTATCTATCTATGTAATCCTATTGCAATTCTAATCCATGCCTTTATATTTAAATTTTGTGGATATCAAAATGATTGTTTTTTATGGTTCACATATATATATATACATATATATGTACATAGGTAGGTCTGAAGTCAACTTGTTTCACATTTCCAATGTGTCGTCCAATTCAGGCACATTAGTATTAATAGGTTCAGCGACTTAGCGCATCCATGAAATGTCTAGAAATACCGTTTTCGGTGCTCGGTATAAATAAAACTGGCAATATTGGACGTACTGTTTGCAATTCGACATGAGAGCAATTGGGAATATCATAAATATCAATAATAATATGATTTAATAATATTATAAATATAACCCAACAATCTCTTTCAACTAATTGATAGATAAAAAAACTGGATGCTAGGCAAAGGCTTTACCACCAATTTTTCAACTTTCATAACTTTTACATACAAAGATAATAAAAATGAAAGTCTGTGCCGAAAAAGAATACGGTATTCTTTTCATGACAACGAAACAACGTTATATTAAATAATTATATATATAAAAATAATGAATTTGTGATGGGCACAATTAAATTAAATAACATTCTGATACAAGCAAAATTTTTAAAAAGAGAGTATTTTATAATAAGTACTTATTATTTTTGTAAATGGAAGTGTTGTTTTTAAGTAATATTGAACACTTAAAAGAAGATGAGAATCCGTTAGTAGACATTGAAATGCAAGAATATTCTATCACTGATAGTTTTATTTTTTTTTGTTTCATAACAACAGCATTTATATATCTCATTTATACAATAAATACTCCTTAAAGTATACAGAAGAAGTATTGTTTATAATTCCTAGATTTAAAAGGAAATATATTTTTTTAAGCACACGATCCATATACAGATATCATAATATACGCGGAAAGTTCTGCGAACCATATAAGAATGATAGAATTGTAACGATGACGGCCTAAATATTGAGTGACGAAGCCATTTCATTGAATTTATTGTAATACATACATAGTGTAGCGACCGCCCAGGATGTAGCGTTCGAAATAAAATCCACCGAAACCTTTTGGAAAAACTTCTTTTGTCCCAAGGGACGAGCCGAAACGTTAGGTTAGATTAAACTTTTTACTACGCAACAACACTTTGTCCTTTTATCAGAATTACAAATATTCTATTCAAATTTATAGGGTTCGAATACGATTTGCTAAAGGGTTCTTCTTCTCTTATATAAAATATACACTTCGACAACACAAAATTGTTAGAAATCTCAATCTTTTTGTTGAAGCATGTCTAAAACAGATGAAAAGTCGCTTCTCACAACAGACAGAGTAATTTGTTTACAACATAATGAACATAAAGACATTATCATAAACGTTATTGTTATAAAAAATATATATACATATGAAATTTGTAAAGTTCAAATTTAGTTCTCATTTTCAATTTTACTTTACACAAGAGTAGAGGAAATATTTTATAAAAAAAATAATAAGCATATAATTTGGTACCTGTAAATATAGTTTAAATAGTTGTGAGGATAATTTTAATATAATAAAACTATATGCGGAACCTTACCTATTTTAGAATAAATATTGTGACACACAGTTTACTTAACTTAAAACGTATTTTTTCACCCTACCCTAAAATGAGCAACAAATATATTCTCATGGTAAAATATTCACAGACGAAATCGTTTTCAATAAGAGACTCACCAAATATATAATTCAAAGTCCAGCTTACGACGTCATTACCAATATATATATATATATATATATGTAGACTAAACATTAACAAGATAAATAAGTAATATAAATTAATTTACAAAAACAACTTTGTAAATACATATAATAACAAAGAGGAATACATAAACTAAAGTTCAAGAATGCTCTAATAAAGTCATTGAAGTGAATTTCAATTAAAATCTCGACATTTCTTCAGATAATATTATTGTAACAAGCGTTTCTTGCTCGTAACTTTCCACTTCTCACTACTCATAGTTAGGATTGAATAACTAAACTTCAACTGACTTTATCACTTTGATATTATTGTAGATCTTAATTCGAAAGTAAATCGAATTCTACTTTCGATAGGATCTGTGATAATGAGATCTAAGATTTTCGCCAGTTTTATTCACACACATCTCGTCTCAACGTCGGGAGTATGTAATTTTTTCAACAAAAAATAAATCACGCATAGTTTATCCGAAAAATATTAGAATCTGTGATATATATTTAAAACTGTATACAACCTTAAATTAAGTACACAAGTCATATATATCATTTAAAATATTATGAGTAATAATAATGCTTCCGAGCGAAAAACAACCGAAAGCCAGTAGCTATTTGTTAGAATTAATTATGAGGGAAGGGGGTAACTAATCCAAGGGTCTGAATAACGCGAACGTTAATTTAGTATGTGATTGAATACAAACAATTTCTGGAATAAGCGCTTGATACTATTAAGTACGAAGATTTGTAGATTGTTTAATAATCAATTAGGATTACGATCACAATTAATGCATGGCAATTATTCTTTAGAGGGGTGGCAATGAAACTCATCGAAATATACACATATAAAGACACCTAGTCACCAAGAACTGATTATAACAGTGTTTTAAACTCAGTGTCATACCGTAACACTGAGAAAGTCTCTTAGCATAGACTCGTAGAGGATATCCGGCAGCATGTGAGAATAATACAAACTATGGGATATCTTTTACAAAACACGTGTTTTTGTCAACCTTATATATAGAATAGAAGAAGGCTATATACGCTATAGAAGTGAAAAAAGTAATTACGAAAGAGGAATAATAAATTTATAATTAGACAATTGATATTTAATTCTATTAATAAATTTTATTAATCACTCTCCAGAAATTAAATTCAAGAAGTGTGTACAAATTGAAATTTGTTTTTTTATAGGAAGGGTATTTAAAATTCTATTCATTTAGTTACTAAAAAATTTGTTATATTAATTATTTTTGGCATCAGCAAATATTTTGAAGCTGTCACAGTTTTTTGCAAATAATAATTTTTTGCTTTGTCATTTAACTTCTTAAACAACCCTTAATTCATATATTGTTATTATGAAGGAATATGTTAAAAGGAGTAAGTGAGTGTCCAGTGAGAATAGATTTTTATATCGGCTTTGATCGACGAAGGTGTAAGTTTTTTTACTGTTGAATTATTTACAGTTATTTCTATATTAAATGTCATTAAAGTGATGTAGGGTTTGTTTGAAACCCAATAGCGATTAAATTTCATTCAACAACGTAAAGGATTTTCTATATTAGGAACATTACTTTAAACGCCTTTAAACACAGTATGCTCTCTTTGTATTTACTAAAAAATACGGAGTTTCATTTGTTATCAGACATATTACCATATAACAGACTCAGGTTATAAAAACATTTTTTCTCAACATCTTTGAATAAACTCCGTAAGTACAAGACACTTAAGCTTAAACTTTTTCCGACAGATAAATCATTGTTAGGAACCCTTAAGTGATAAAAACCGAAAGAAAACTCCTTTGAACGCAAATGTTTATAATGTAAGTTAAACAAGAACGCAGTCTGCAAGAAATGTTTTCAGTCCTCAAAACTCATTTCATACATCCGAGAGGGTGTCAGCCATAAATTTATGCTTTTGTGACACTAACAACGCCAGAACTACAGTTAAGTACGATGTTTTTTTTATTACATTACAAACAAAATATGCAACATGTAATAAAGAGAACAATAAACAGAATTCGTTATTAAAGTTTCCTTTGTTTTAGAAAAGAATTCCTAATCTAGAAAATAAAAAGCATTTATGAATATGATTCTATTTTAATAATTCAGCTTAAGTAATATTTTTTTAACTCTTTACAAAACGCTTATTTATATTCCAAACATTTATAAAATGCTTGACCTTTATACGTATATTACGCTAATGATCTACAGTATTAATATGTTTTATATGACAATTTAACTGGAAGGTAAAAGAGGTACTTTAACCTTGCCATAAAAGCGACCCTTTACGACAACACTAAAACCCAACAACCGCGACGCATCAGCGCGAACATTATTCTGGAAAATACTTTTATGTTCAGAGGTCAGAACTATTTATAGATTTGTACGTAATGTATCACGAGAAGGAAACCGTTATGATTTACAGACCTGTTACGGATGAAATATATATAAAATATCGATAAGTACAAGATATATGACAGCAATCCTCTTTATTTGTGGAGGTGATACTTAATGGACACGAAGGAAATGATTTCATTGATCTCCGAACAACAGAACGCTATGAAATTATTTACAAAGAACATAATTTATTATTCTTAATAAACGAACTATCATTTCAAAGTCAAAACGTATTAATTTTCGATTTATATTTTTGTTAGTAGGGTATGAGGATGTAGTAAATAATTTGAATAAAAACATTCGTGTCAATGTTTTTATTTTTTTATTTAATTTTATATATTTGCGAATAAATAAATAAAATATATTAAAATAAATATCATACATATTTCATACTCGTGAACTGTCAGCAGCTTGTTTTGTTTTTTTTTTTTTTCATGTAGTGTTGGAAAATACCTCTTAACTGAAAAAGATATACAGCGAAATAAAACATAATTGATAAAAAAGGTAATTTATAAGAAACTTGAGTTTGCTTATTCCTTTAATGAGAATTCGATTTCCTTATTATAAAATATTATTTGTTGGTTTGTTTAGTAATACTTTAACAATAACTTCTTGGAATATTATAACATGCATAGATTCTTTATTAACAATCTAAATACATATTTATGTAAATGGTTCTAAATAACCTTTATTATTAATATTAATAAAAAGTTTAAACATACATTATCAATAATAGGTTACTGCTTAACAACTTTTCTAAAAAAATCTACAACTAAAAATACATTGAAGTTGCATGATCTCCGGTTGGTTTTAGAAGAAACACTTCTTCACAAGAAATCAATAGATAAACACAGTCCAATCAATATCCTGTGGTATTTATATATCACTGAAAACAATAATTTATAAAAGAAGTCTTTAATATAAATCACTTATTTTATTAAGCATTATTCGTCATATGAAAAAAATTTACCTATCATATCTTGAAAAGCATTCTAACATTTATTACGTCACTGCAATACCTTGTGACTTTAATCAAATTCTTTCCACATAATAAAGGAAAAGCTGAGCCTAGAAACGAGATATTTTATCCCCAGAGACTATTAGTTACTTCAATAAAAATCCAATTTTATTTAAACAACTGTATTTTCGGATTTAACGGTCGTATGTTGGACTACATTTTTTATCAAGCCAATGCAAAATTAATTTTGTTTACGCGAGTTCTGGATAACAATGTCAGACTAAAAGCGTACAGTTAATTTATAAAATTAATCTAAAGGTTTAAACCAAAAATATACTTCATTTAAATGAAATAATCCGATTAAAGTAATTGTTGATTCGTCGATCTCAAATTTAGCATTAACGGAGCAAAAAAGCAGTTAACTTTAAGTCTTAAGGGGTTATTCTAAGTACATTTGCAACGAAGTTCTATCATTACGAATTCCTCATGCTTACCTGAAAAAGACGCGTGACAAAGATTCAACGCGATATTTCTATGAAACCTGGTACTAAAAGTACTGTTCCAGTGGGTGCGCAACCTATCGAGTGCGTACAAACCAATTAGACGCAGTTAGCCACGTTGTTAGCGATGGTTACAGTCAGACTAGTGAACGTCATTCAACAATACGTTAAAAATATTAGAATATAACTCTCGCTCTAGCTGTTTTATAACAATAGTATTCCGTCATAAAACATTACATAGAATAATAGTTTTTCTACAACTTGATCCTTACATATACATGATAGAAATATATATATGTGTATAATTATTATTATAGTTTCATTGTTTATCACATAATATCAACATAAAACCTATGTATCCCATACATCAGATGCGATGCCAATTAATTTCATAGTTATCTATTGAAGAAGTATGTTGTCAACAATATTTAAACTAGATTAGCTGTTTATTTTGTAAATACGTTTGTCATTAATTATGATAAGCCAGTTCTGATTTTAATTAATCAAATATCGACTAATTAATTATTATATAATCAAGTCTTTAATAATGATTGTGGATTTTAATGGCATATATTAACATAAAATATTTTAATGATGAGTTAAGTAAATCATTTTAATATGACCAAGTTATTGAAAAGGTATGTTAAATAATTTTACTGCACTTGTCTAAGTTCGTCTGCATATCATGTAGAGAAGATCGACACTCGTAGCACCTCGTAACACCTCGTAGCATGTCGTCTAAAACGTAGCACCTTTATACAGTAATGTACTTTAAAAGGATACAAGTTTAACGTTTCATTAACTTTACTGCATCTATTTTTTTTTTCGGATATTGCAATTTCAGAAATAAGCATAATGATAGCAAACCCCGTTTATTGAGTTATTTTGTTTAAAATCCTATTATTCAAAATGCATTTAAAATCTCCTTATCTTAACATATTTTATTGTTAAAATATAAAAATGCAGCATGAAAGATATAAACTAAAAATTATAATTTTTACGTGAAAATATTCAGCTCAAAGATCCGAAACGTTCTAAAAAAATATTGTTAAAATAATGTAGGCTCTGCGACCTTTCCCGAGCATAAAATGTGAGATGAATATTTCGAGTCTATAAAAAAGTAATATTGCGAATATATTTTATATAAAAAAATGTATACTATCTTCCACAATCTTCGAGGGGAGATTAAAGCGTGAAATCTCGGTTTCCTTCCACCCGAAGCATCCGTCCCTGATATCAATCACACGATTATTGAAATGTTATTTTAATATTTGATAATAACTTACATTCAGTTAATTGTGAATTCTAAATAAACAAACAACTTTGCGTTAAATAAATAAAGGCTCTGAACCTTTATTAGGTATCGTAAAACTACACTCCAAAGATTTAACGAACTTAATTCATACACCTGACAGTTATATAAATATGTGGTAAGTAAGACTAACTCGAAATTACTTATGTCTCGTTTGAGAATACAAATTTCTTAAAAGGTACTGGATAGTTGAATGAGTAACAACTTATTTCCGAGTGCCTTATAAAAATACTAAAAATAGTTTTCGTTAATTCTTCTATCAAGCTAGATACGTTAAAAGCATTTATTTTTATGAAACGAGCTGTGTAGCACAATATAAATTGTATATAAAGCTATCTTTTTGTTCCATTAACCGAGGCGAGACGTTAAGAAGGGGTTGCTCTGGTTTGAATGATATGAATTGCATGTACCTAGAATTTGGGGTAATGTCTTGGATTATGATAACATTCGTGGCAGTCACGATATTATTTGTATTTTTATTTAACTTTTAACTAAGAAAATTTTAAATACGATTATATGCAATAACACTTTTTTAGGATTTATTATTGATTTTATGTAACGCTTACATCTTTATTTACTTCCCATTTAGAATGGAAATTTTGAAATTATTTAAAATGATAAGACGTCTATAACGTAATAAATATTTATAATTTATACAAAACTGTACAAAATTTATAAAATGGTAATAGTTGTGACCAGTTAACCTCAGGGAGCTAAAAATATTTTGTTATTTAAATTGCTATTGATAGAGAAGAACTCGGCAAGTTTCAATCCATTTCCACACTGAATTTCAAAACGCCGTCATATGACTGATAGGTACCAACTCGCATGAAATATGTTTTGGTATCAAAGGGGTCGAGCACTTTTACCATTTTTATTCGAAAGCCATCAATCAGATTGGGTCCTAGTTGCTAAAACAAACGTATATTAAGTGTATAGACTAATATCTATTATTTTATTGGAAATATTTAAGTCGAATAGTGATTTTTTTTATTGTAGTTTTAATATTGTTGTCTGTTTATTTTTTCTTTGGTCGCGCTTTCACAGATACTAGTAATTCATTTCCTAAATAAAATATACATATATTTTAATAAAAAATAAGATGGCAGGAAAAATTTATGGACATTTAATATTTATGTTTGGCTTCCACATAAGATATGGGAGTGTATAAAATAGGTTTGTGATATTGTTTACATTTCATTCCCCTACCCGTGCTTCCGAATAATGTAAATTGTTTTACATTCACCGATTTTGTTCTTTTTGGATATCACAATGTTTTATAAGAGTTCGTGGTTAAAAAATATATATCATTCTAACATCAAATTTGATATAAATATGAAGTAAGATTTTTTTTGTTTGAATGACAGACAATTTATAAATTAACATACATACCTATACAGTTGTGTGTGTGTGTGTGTGTGTGTGTGTGTTACTTATTAGTATTTTACGAAATTACAACAACATGTTATATCAAGTTTTCGGACCAGACGCACTGTCCCATCTATCAAAAAGACAATTATATTGTCCCTTAGATACATCATTCTGTTTGTCTTCTAAAACTTGTGACAAAAAATATTCTTAAAAGCTTTTCACATTATTACTGAGTAAAATACATAAGCGATCCCTTATCAGTATGTGTTTT
>DVQP01001364.1:0-15823 GCA_018231745.1 Danaus eresimus
GAAATGGGTGGAGCACGGTTTCAAAGGTAGATCCATTAAAACCTTATATTTTTTCGGTATTCCTCATATACAACGATAAATATTTTTCTTGTTTCATTATTCACTTGTCTGTCCTGCTTGTCACCGGCGGCGAAATGAGATCCTTTCGTCCAATTGTGAGAATATTTTGCATCATTCCATTATTTTGAATAGGGAGCGCTCATTCACCGTTCCAGCCTTGTAAAGTGGACATTTTAGAAAGGTTCACCCCGGATTACGCGTTTTTATTACAAATCTTATAGACGGTTCATTTAACTTACGATGCATAGCTTTCTTATTCTTATTACTTTTTATTTCTAAGAATATAACATTTAACGCAATAATCAATTCCTAAATTATTAACAAAAATGTAGTAAACATATATTTTTTTATGTATGTATGAAATTTCTGCAAAAACTATTTATTTAGATAATTAGAACTTTGCTCAATTAGTTGCTTATTGAAAAAGTTTTAAGATCCTTCTGAAGTCATTTTAGGTATATAAGCAATCATCATTGAACTAAGAAATTATTGGTACAATTTACATACATAATTTAGATACAAAAGAGAATGATAAATAATTTAGAAGTGTCGAATTCCGTATATAATACCATTAAAATAATACAAATACGATGAAGAGGAGAACGTTAAAAGTGTGATTTTTGAAAATAAGATTAACAATTGTAATATAGTTATGAAAGATTAATCATTTAGATTTATATTTTAAACAAAGGGGTTTATGAAAAATTTCAGGTGGTAGTTCTTTCAATAGATAGCCCTCCAGTTAGTTCGGCCTTCCAGATTTGACCCAAACAATAACTTTTTAAAATCATATAAGTCATCTATTTTACATTTATAACAATAAAGGTATATATTTCTATAAATGTAATAAAGAAACACACACAAATGGATGTATATATATATATATATATATATAGACTAAAATTTTCATTCATTTTGTGACCAAATCAAGCCTAAAATTGAGAAGTAGGATCGAGTTTGCTGAGACCTTTGTCAAGCTCGTTAAGTTTCAATTAATACACTATTAATATTGTTGAAATCAATTTTATTTGATTAAGGTCAAAAGTCAATGGTATGCAAATTATCCTTAAAATGTTTGAGCTAATTAAAATAAAGATTTTGTTTTTATATAAATAAGACACCATCCGGCTATTATTTTAACAAGCGGTGTAATACAAACATAAATTATAAAGTGCAAATGAAAATATTATTAATAGCAAGTGAAACTTACCCATACTCCATATAATAGTAGCTATAAATGCCACTAAAATGCGGCTTCCTGTTAGAACCACCTCCATGCCACCTATCTATCCCACAAACGTCTCATATAACACAGACACTATTTTTCTTTAATTTCCTGAACTACTCGCACACGTGACCATTTTATCGAAGTAATATCGAATTACCTGTAAATAGAAAAAACAATGAGTGCTAATCAAGTATATCTTTTTTTTTTTGTTATCCATAAAAACTTCTGAAACTATGTTATATTATACGGATAAATCCTTTGTTCCATACAAGCTACGTCAGTACTAATTTTAAATATTTATTGGTATTGTATTATCTTTATAATTTATGCGAACATTAAATGGCCTATAATGAATAATGTGAATTCCAGTAAAGCAAAATATTTCTGTGGTTAGAATTCCTGTATAAGATAAGTAAAGGTCTTCGGAATCATAGGCACTATTAAGTAGGAGTAAAGTAATTGAAAGTAAGCATGTCTAACTTTGCCAATCAAGTTTGTGTTTGCTGTTTATTTAGTTAGCGTTTTAACTGAAATTGAATTTCTTTGAAGATATCCGCAAATATACGTTAATCTTGCAATCTGATATTATATATATTGTTTATAATAAACAGGGCCTTACTGAAACAAACTAATGGTGTGCGAGGTGTCTAAAGATTTTTGAAATAGTTGGATATATTTTTATGGATATGATACGATATTGGTGTTTTATAGGAAATTATGTCACATAGTTTTCAAAATAGGATTTCAGCTCTTTACTCTACAACGCTTAAGAGTTCTATTAAAATGAAGCTACCTATGCTTAACTTGTAAAAAAAGTAAAACTATATTACAAAAAGACGTTCACGGATATTTCATAGGAAAATGAAAACTATTCTAAGAGTATAAACAGCTGCCAATTTCTCATAAATACCTTTTTGATTTTAAATAAAAAAAAAATACTTAAAGTCGAATGGTAGTGCTATATAATTGGGTTTTTTATATTTTTTTCAAACACAATCTCCGTCTAACACGTTTATTACAAAGCAAATAGGTTATTGTGTTAAGCTTTCGAGTTTCTGAAGATACAGAGGACGTGAGAATATGTAAATAGAGTTTTAAATGTTTTTGTTCTATCCTTAGTGCCCTTTTGGTTTGCCAGCCGTCGCTATATCCAAAGTTTTGCAAAGTTAAAAGACAGAAACGCTTTCCTTTCCAGATGTTACCAATCACAACTGACCAATCCCTGTGACATGATTCTGTTCTCTGCTTGCATTTTATAGATCTGACCTTTCTCAGATCTTATTGACACAGATAATATTTAATCTTTTCCATGATAACTTGCTTAAAAGACTGTCATCGGAAAGGATTAATAATTATTTCACTTTACACGATTAATACCAGATGATGTCAAAGGCTGTAAGTTAGAAACAAAACAATTTGCATGCAAAACATTTTTACAAAGATAAGACTCGATAAAATAGAGCACTAAAGAGATGACAGGTGCGTCGATACAATGGGGTTGTTTAGAGTTGTATTTCGGTTCGGAATGGAATTAAAATAAATTATTTTCATATAATAAAAAAAACAAAATTTGTATAAAATAAGATTTTGGTTAGATTTAGCGACAGTTATAAAATATAGAATAGGCGATGATGATAAATAAATAACTCTTTATAGATTGGCCCGTGTAATGATCCGAATAATTCAAATTTAATGAAGGCTGCTTTATCAATAGTCTTCTCTTTGATCATGATTATTGGATAATTTAAAGCAATTTACAAAATTACACAATTCTTCAATGTTTAATTTCATTTAAGAATATAGCTTTAACTTTATATTTTATGATGTAGAACTCATGACATTTTAATAAAACTCTGAATTTATTAAGCGGAGGAAGAATTTATAATATTATTTTAGATAAGGACTATTATGATCTACAACATTGAAGTGGTATTAAAAGAATTGGATGTATTACATACGTAGTATGAATACTTAAACGTTGAATTTATCCAAACCATAGATATAATGTATAATACAGTGTCATATCATCTCATTAGAAAATATGGGACACGGTGCGAACCGCTCAGTGAAATGTGTTCCATTGCTCTTTGTGTTGGCTCCTTTTGTTCAGTGATCTACCCTACGGCAAGGAGTAGTTTAGTTCGTATTCACAATATTTACAGCCCTCACCGAACATCAGAGGCATGTTCATGTATTAAAATTTATATTAAATTTGAATTCAAATAATATTTCATAGGGAATTCTGTTAAATAAATGTTTAAAATCGTACTATGTAAGCTTGAATTCTATACTCCTATTCACATCCATAAATTAATTGCTTATATGTTATTTATATATTCGACTCTTTTTTTCTGATATAAAATCTTTTTTATTGATAAAAAATATTTTATTGACAAAAAAAGCAACAAATAAATAGAATACTAATTAAATTAAAACAAACTTTTATTTTTAAAATGAGTCGCTAAAGTTTCAAAGCTTTTACTTTGAATTCTAAGAAACGTTTAATCGAAGCCATCCAAAGGGAAAACTGGGAATAATTGGAATTTTCAGTCGGTCACCAATATTTTGGAAGGACGTTTTTCAATTTAATTACCGCGCCTTTAGGCAATCAACATTCTCGTCTTTATTAAATTAGTAAAATTGTATTACACATAAAATAAACCTCTTAATGGCTGAAAAAAACGATACTCTATGTTTATTTTATCTGATTTTTATTGAAGTTTCATGTTTTTGATTGTGATGTTTTTTTATTAAATATTGAATTAACAAACAACCAAAGATACGCAATTCCTTTAGCAAAATAAATAACAAAGGAAGATTAGAATTGTACTTTATACTGGCGAGGAAGTGGATTTACACTTAAAGTTTATTTATTTAATTTTGCACTCAACAAAATTAGAACTATTCTACTTCAGTTTCTATTAAGGGAACTTATCCATTTTCGTTTTTAAAGTGAAAACTTTAAAATTTCTACAAGCAACGATACAAAATAGAGAAATAATTTAAATATTTAATATTGTTGTAAAAAATACATACATACATATATGGTCGAAAAATCGATGTCAATAACTTTGTTTAATGCTACCTTAAAATCATCAATACTCATGATGAAGCCAATAATTTTATAGTCCAAACATAAAATATGAACATTACTTCCATTTGATATTTATTATAACAAAACTTATTTTTGAGTTTATCTGACATAAATAAGATTTATATTGTAGATATAGTAAACAGATATTGCGATTAACATCAGTGTTTAACGAGGCTCTTGTCATTAAAGTAATTACTGCGATTGTTTCACAAGCTACTTCAATTTAAATTAATCATTTATTATTATTTGGTACTATTGCAATAAGTATATAATAATTAATAGTTGATAACTGATAATATGATCGAACAATAATAATTTATGTCACGTTCATTAAATAACAGAGAGTATTTTTTTTTATTTGTTGCTAGTTGTCTGGAATGTGGATGTCTATACATTTCAGGTTACTCTCATCTGACAGTTTTGTATCTTTGAAGGCAGTTCATTTGTTTGCAAATAAGCCTTCTTTTTTATTACTACTATATAATGAAATTATTTTTCTAGTTCATTGCGGTACTTAGTCTTGTAAAACTAAAAGCAACATTGGCCACAAAGTTTTCGTTAATGAGGGTTCAGAATGTACTCCTAATTGCTGTTTGGCATAGTTTCTATCACACAAATTAAGGCAATCTCGTATAGAGGATATAGCGAATATAAAACGTCATGGTGCACAATTTTTACCTGAACTTTTTAACAAATTGCACAAATAATAGCTGACAACGATGTCCGTTGCCAAAAATGTGCCAAATGTCCTAAAGGTATAGCATTTCAGCTTCATATGAGGATTTCTACTTAGAAAAAAACAATCTTCCTCTTAAACGGAAATAATGTTTAAAAATATAAAGGGACCTGATTATTACTAAGCATTTTAATTGCACTTTTAAAGAAGAATAAATATTGTATTTCCGTAAATTTTTCAATTTTTTGTGAATTTTTATATGTCAAAAATTTGTTTTTTTTTTTATACCTCATTCAAAATATATATTTTTATGAGAATCAATAAGCCGCTTTCTTTAAAAACGCGCCTCTTAAATTAAATGGAATCTCTAAATAATCATGTAAAGTCAGGTGTGATATCTAGGTGTCTTAATTAAATTGATATCGAAGGCACATTAATTATAAGACTCTAAGTATTTCTTTAAAAATCCATAAAAAATCCATCAGAAAAAGGTATTTTAAGTAAATTATGTTTTTTTTTTACTTTCATTTATACTACATCATACTCTACAAATTCACGTTTATAATTTCATCTCGCAGTCTTTTATGATAAATCTGGACTGTAAATCCCTGTCACAGTCTCATTTTGTAAGTACGTCAGGAAAACCCTACTGTATTATATTTCATGGGCTTTCTTTATGTTGGTTTAGAAAGACAACAATTATGTTTATTCATAATTATTAATTGTCATCACACTTCTTAATGCAAGTGCCTTATGAAATTTAAATAATATATGGATAAGAAATATATATGGATAAGAAATATATATGAATTATTGTATACGATAATGTATAATTCTATTGGACTAAATTATTATATATTGTTTTTTGATCCACTTAATAGGAAAGACATGTTCACGAAATACATTTTTTTTTTGTTAAAACTTTATGTGGACTGTCGATAAATATTGATAAAAACTGATAAATCAATCAAGCAAAGGGATGGAAGATCTCCGTGGTAAATGGTCAATTAAAGTCTTGTTTATTTCATAATTTTGAACCACACCAATTGTGGTCATAATATCGCAATTCATACGTTTTGTGTAAAAAAAAGATAGATATATTTTTTCTATCTAAAGATACTAATTATGTTATAATGTTATTATTAAGTAATAATACTTTTGATATTTATAATATATTGCAATTTTTTTTCATAAATATTATAAAACTTTTATAAAAACTTTTTTACTTAAATAAATATTTTTTTATATTTAAAAACATGCATTTGTCAAAATTTAACTGTATTTCTGATAATTTAGTAAAATTTAACCTGAAATAAATAAAATCTTGATTGTACACATTATTTCATTCACTATTAAAACAGGTTTGATTAGTAATTTGTTCTTTTGCCGAATTTGCTATTGATATGTAATGAAGAAATTGTTAAAACCATTGGCCAGAAGTTTACAGTTTTAAAGGCAGAACAAATATTAATGACTATATTTAAATTCATGAATATACCTTAGCCTAATTAATTGCTAATATTTTATTCGTTATTATTTTATATTTTTCTAATATTCTGTACTCACCAGAATTTGCAGTTTTATACATCTTCACTGTTTAACTAAAGTATTATGTATTCATAAAAATATTTATTATATTATGGATCACATAAATTAAAAACTGTTCCGTAATTTATAAACAACCGTTTTATATCTTGAAATTACAGAATTTAACTCCACTTTAAACTTAGCAAAAAACTTAAAACATAAACAGTTCAAAATAAAAAAAAACTTGTCAAGTCTCACGTTGTTTTCTTTGCGAATTAGGAAACATTAATTTTCGATTGTGTTAAGTGATCAGTTGACGTAATATTTTTATATGACTACGTATGGTACCGCACAAACGTTCAGAGGTAACGGGCCCTCTCGCGGAACTAACTCTGAACAAAACAAGCGCGCGCCGTACCGTCGCCGCCCGCCCGTACCCAACTCCGTAGGCAGCTAAGCCGAGCTTTCCTAGATTGTGTGGCCTTAGTGAACATTAATTACACCCAACTTAGTCCGATTAAACCTTGAGGAATTATCCGGATTGACAAAATTAACTTTTAACTTAGATTTATGTCGTTTTCAATTTCGCGCGCGATGCAAATTAAGTTATGAAGCACAGCTCAACTTTGAGTATTCAATTAAAGTTTTAATTTAATTATATAAATACAGCACTTAATAATTTCACTAAAAATATTTATGCTTGAAATTATTTCAATACGACGTAATTAATATATATTAATACAATATTTTTCTAAATAGAGAATCAAGAAATTGAGTATTTAATATGGTAACACAAGTAGCTTTGAAATAATCTCTCTATTCCATATTTTAAATGAATGTTGATAGGCGCAACAAGCCATTAAAATCAAGCTTAAATAGGATTTGCAAACACTCAGGTTAAGCCACGTATCTGTAACCCTTTTACATAAATACCGATTAAATTCAAAACTTGGATAAGGGTTACTAACGAGCCATGGGTAAGTCTTGTCCCATTACGTATTTTAAATCCCGAAAGGTTTTGATTAATAGGCTGCAAGTAGGGCCAATTTTAAATTTCTTTTATGATGGATCCAGCCTGGTTCTATTTATTCATAAAAAAAATCCTGCACATAATAAATGAACCTTAATTTTCTTACAGTGATGAAGTAATTTTGAAAAATGTTTTAATTAGTAAGCCTTTTCCATTAAATTATTCATATAAAGTGTTATTTATGTAGTATGATGCTTATATACATATTTAATGATTTTTTGCTTTATACGAATTTTTTTTTAATGTATGAACTGACAGCATGTTGATTTTGATATGAAACAAAAATGTAAATATTGGTATTAATAGTCGATCGATTTAAAAAAGGAACAAGCGAGATATTTATATGTATGTGCATGTTTTATAGTCAGATTTATTTTTAAGAACATATTTTTATGGATTTCAATACATATTTTACACAGATGTGTAAAATTATATGTCCGTATAGATATACGGACGGTCACCTCATATTTAATACTGAGAAGAATTCGGTTAAGTACATCAAGTAAGACTTAAATTATTTTATGGAACAACTTTACAAATGTTGCTCGTTCGGCGGATAAATCGCTGCTTTTTATTTTTTGATAAGCTAGCTTTTTAGTCGGATTAAAAACGTTTTGTAAAGCGGAGTTAATTTAAGAAAATATTGGCTACTATGTTAATTTGATCATTTCTTTATGTATTTTAGTAAAAAATTTGTTATAATTCGTCAAAAATAACAAGTTAAATTAATTAATGAAAGCAATGCATTATTTTTATATAAATTTGATTGTAAATTAGAAATAAACTGTGTTTACTACATTTCATTGTTGTTGAAAATTAATGATACAATTGTCAGTTTTTTATGAATAGCGTATTGATTAACTGATTATTTAACGTACACTTAAATGTTCTAGATAGAGGGTAAAATTGTTGCTCTACTAACTTCTATTTCAAATCAGTGAACTCAATATAGTTGCGAAGATTAAAAAGTAAAAATATTGCTTTATTTCGACAGTAAAAAATAGAACGACAGGCATTTTAGCTAGTCCTGTTAGTTTTTATTTTTCTTGTTCGTAATAGGCATTGTTTGCTCTTGCTTGTCCACATTGGATTTAGATTGCTTTTTAAAGCTTTTAGTCGGACTTTTATGCATTGCAATTTTAGTTTATATATGTAGATATTTTATTATGCTTCAAAAAATAAATATATTCTCTTAAAATATATACATACTAATCCTCTTAAAGTATTTCTTACATTTTTTTTGCTAGTATTCGGATTTATTTCAAAGTATATTTCATGATAATATTTCTATACTATTTGGTCAAACATTTGTTTAACTCATTCTATTATCAAAGCTTGTTTTGTAATTGAATTAAAGATGCTATTATGGAATAAATATACATATGTTATAGTCTCAGAACACACCACTGACATTTATATCCCTAACAGAAGCATCTGAAGGGTCCAATGAGCACATTCTCGAGGCGTTTATGATTTAATAGCTAGTCTGTGTTTATAATAAAGTCAAGATTAATGGCTGTGGGGCGTCCGAATGCATGCTGTCTTACAAACTCGTTAGAATTTTATACATACTCAGATTTTGTATTCAAAGATCCTCTGACATCACATATTTATAGCATCTATTACAATTTTAACATAACGGACGTAAAAAATAAATGTGATTCTTTATGGCCGCGGCCGTTTTCGTATTGGATACGGATATGATGGAAATTTAAATATCCTTTAAATAGCAGCATTTTTTTATCCTTTGTTTTATAGTCACGGCTTATGAATATTGCTATAAATGTACTATATATAAGCAAAAATATCATAATAACTTTTAAAGATTGAAAATTTAAAAATGAATTATTGATAATTAAAACAAACAGAAGAATCAAAAGCATTAATACGACGAATAAAAAATAAAATAGATTTGAAGGAGTACACAATAAGTGTTAAAGTAATATTTAGTATTTATGTTAATATAGAAAAAAAAATGTACGGTGTAGGTATTTACTATTTTATATAAATGAGAATAATTTGTATCCTAATCACGTAATCGAATTTACAGTAAGAAATTAAGCAAATTAAACTCTATTACATTCTTTAATACCAAACCATCCAAGAAATGAGAACTATTTACAAACAAGCTTCTAATTCAATTAATTTATTTCAAATTTTCGATCTTATGGATTTTGTCAAAGAATTGCATGAAAATACTATAGATTTAATATTATGTGATTTTTTATTTACCCTGCTATCGAACTTAGTTATTGTTCAAATCCAATTAATCGAAAAAGAAACAATCCTTCGGGCTAATAAATCCTAGCAAAGCCAATTACAGAACAACTGGTAGGTACGTTACAATCATTCTTAATGTAGAAGTTATCCCCACAGACGGATTTCATAAAGTTATATATGATACGTTTTATTATACTCTCACTTATCACGTGAAGATTTACTTGGAATGTAGGGTATTAACGTTAGGTGATAAACAAGACACAATACCATGCCTGAAAAAAACGATTTCATTCGCAACAAAGCGTTCTAAAGGTTTTAAAAGGTGACTGTTGTGACAAGTTTTACATTATAATTAGAAGGTCTATTTCTAAGTGTTTATGTAACCCATTCCATCCTTATTATATGAGGGATGATGCATGTTTAAAGTGGCACCTGCGAAGTATGTGGGGAGACTATTTCTGTACATCCGCCGGTCCCAGCTGTCGGCCACGTTATGATGACAGCAGCGCTCTCTGTCACTTACACCAATCTCGGGAAGTATAAATTACACGTCAAAGTGTGAAATGAGCGTCAAATATGTTAATGTAAACACTTCCTTTGTTACTTAGTTGATATATGAAAATATATTTTTGTTTTGTTCTTGTTATATTTTCATGTTATTCTTTGAGTTTTTTTCTTAATGATACCGAAATATGAAACTGTATTTAAATGTATATATATACACTATATTAGTAGATTTTAGCTTTAAATAGTACTTCAATTCATTCACTTGAGGATAAATAACCAATTGCTTGAAAATATTTAAATATGACACAGGTGAACGACCCGAGCGACAAATATACCACCGTATTGAAGCTCAGCTCTTTTTTGCAGCAGCATACATCACTGAGTGATTGAGATATATCTAATTAATGTTTTAGTTGCCCTGATTTACGCCATTACATTGTTTGATTACACCACAAAATGTATCTGGTGCATAGATTTAATCCATTTGTTTTCAAATTCAACAATTTGTATTTGGATTATACTGTAGTATTTACTTATATTTGGGTAAAGGAACATACGATATTATCATAAGAACTTTTCCCTTTTCCTTGAACAAGCAGTAAAAATATTTTATTTGAATGTACCTAAAATGCTTATATTTTACATCTTTTATTGTGGACTTGTACAAAGAGGTGAACGGATACTTTTATGTTATACACTGTAACAGGTGAGGAATTTGAAATGAAATAATACTTTGTAGGTAAAACGATCGGGATGCCTCTCTAGGGAACAATAAAACTGCTAAACCTTCGCCAAAATAGAGAAACTTGTTGAAAAATCTTACGTGAGGGATACAAACAGTTTTATCTGTGTGATGTTATTCAAAATATATTCATTTTCATCTTACCACTCCTTATAGTAATAATTATTTTTAGGAAGTTTATGATTAGAAGATATATGATGAGTAATAAATTTTAAAACGATTGATGTAGATTTAAAAAACTAGAACTCTATTTTAAATATAATATTCTGGGGAATTAATTAAATAACGTTTAAGTTTTATATTTTCATAATCAGATATACATTCTGTTAGTAAATATATTATGGTATAAATTCTATTTCCCATTTGATTTCATCATTCTGCATAGTCATATTATTCACAGTGCTATATATTTTTACATACGACTATAGCGAACTCAGTGACAAGATTCATATAGTACGTATTCATATATGATAAAAATACGATGTTTGAAAAAAAAAACAGGACAAGCTAAATGGCTTTCACACATGTTATCTTAAAATAGTGGTCAATATTTTGTTAACTTTCTTTTTTTTTATTCTTTCAGGATTTCATTTCAAATATCCTCGTTTTTTTTATATTTTAAATTTTCTTTCGTATAAAAATAATCAAATACTCGTACAAATCAGTGTGTTTAATAGTTATGAGGAACTTGTAAAATTATACTCAATAGTGGAGCGTGATATTTAATAGATGATCCTAAAATAGAAGATTTACTAATATAATGCATATGTGTATAATACGCATCAAAATTAATTTGTACATTTTCTGTAATGGACGAATTATATTAGAACATGCCTAAGTTATCTGCATATATTGATGGTAGGTATTCACGTCACTTTATAAATCCGCTGTACTGATATTATATGTTTATATACAAAAAGAAATAGGTATGGCTTCCCAGTAAAGGAAAAAAGATACTCCAGCTATTGTTTAATAGTTTAGTTTAAGCTTCTTGGTGATATTTAGGATATTTTGAAAAGGTATATTTTGTACCATGGTACTCTTATAATAAGTCATGCTAGAGAATCGCTAGCTTAAAGAAGAGTCACAAAATTTATTTCAAGTATTAGAAAGAATATTTGTAATATTAAGGTGCTAGAATAAATAACCTGCCCATTCCCATCGGAACGCTGTGGACTTTGCAAACAACTATTTATTTATGGTTGTTTGTCGCAAGAGATACATGAGTTGGTACGTAAACCTGAGAATATACACATGCTTAAAGTGAACTAGTAGTAAAAGTTAATAAATTTCAATAAAAACTTGACATAATATCTATTTATTTTTTATGTAATCAAAGGATGTCTCATAATGACCAATAATGTCTTTGATAATAAAAAATTGAGTGTTATCCCATAGAGCACACGAGCAAAAATGTGTGTTTGACGTTTATTAACTGCCAGGAAGAAAATACAATAGGCAGAGTAATGGTTTTAAACATAGGTAAATATTAACGTGCTCACTTGAACACCTATTCACGCAATTACACAAATACTATCGTGTAGTCTTCATGCCTATATATATATGTATATATGACATTGCACTTTGTGAACACAATCTTAATTACGGTTATAGATCCAATTGTGAAAATATTTATTTCATATCAATGAAGATTGTCATTTTATTATTATATAATGCACAAAACAATTTTTTTTGCTGTAATAATTTCTACATAAGCTAATACTATTTTACTAATACTTTAATAAATACAACAACAACCTTTTAATAATATTTTGAAACAAATATTTTATAAGTGTTTATTTTGAAGCTATGTTTAATTTTAAATGCAGAACGATTTAATACAACCACATTATTGCGATGCAGGGCTTAATGGTTAATTAAGCATTTTCTACTTAAATGGATGTTCTTTACAAAATATTTATTAAAAATATGCTTATAAATTTTGAACAAGCTTATTTATTTCTGCTATGAATAATGGAAATACAATAAAACATACTAAAGCATGTTAATAATCTATTTTCGTAGGCGACATGGGTGGCGTGGACATAAATCAAAACAATCCGTTTTCAGAATATGACAGCATTTAATGATAAAAATATGGTTATTTATATTCTCATTTTTAATTTTTTTATGTGTAATCATGGTTTTAAGGATTCATCTACTTCTTATTATTAATTATTTTAATAATACTGTAATTATATAACAATAATTGTACTTTTTATTTAATCTAATTATCAAAATATTTATTTTTTATGAATACGTAAACAAGTCTAAAGTGATAATTTTATTAATAGTGACAATTTTAAATAACATATCCTGTTTACAAATTTAACAAGTTTATTTATTTGTAAATTAGTTATGTAACTATTTCGAGTGTATTTTATATAATATAGAGGCTGTTTGATAAATGCCGTACATGTAGTCTGAACCGATATTTTATAACTGATATATGAATACAGTGTGAGAAATAAAAGGACCGATATTTCCTTTTAAATTTTTTGTATCAAAGTAAATCAAACAAAGAGTTCTTATACACAGAAATAAAATATTTAGGACCATTATCATGTGACCCTTACAAAAAAAAAAAATGAAAAAGGGACATTGTAAAACTTTACAACGGTTTTAGGGTTATTTTTATTTTATACAGTTAAGAAATTAAATTATTTAAAAGATAAACATATATCCAACATAAGTACGATCTTGTGATGTTAGTTAAATAAATTATGTTTTTCATCGATTCTCTAATCGAAATTGAGGTCGCTGTTTATAAAGTTTTAATATTAGTTTTTCTTACATAATGGTTTAATCAGTTTATCAAGTGTGAAAAGTTTGTATGCAATATACTCAAAATAAATATGAGTGATTGATGCAATACAAATTCATTTTAAATTATTCTTTAATTAAAACATTCCTTTCTCGAAAAGCAGCATTAAAGTGAATGAAATTAATTATATACTATCTTGATTTTAATGTTTAATTATGAGAAAGTTTCTTCGAGCCTTAAAAAAGTAAAATAAAAGAAGAACTTAATTAAGCAATTAATAAAGTAAATAAGAAAAAAATAAACAACTCCGTTTCAGTGTTCATTAGTTAAACGGAATAAATAAACATCGCTAATTGAAAGCAATAGAAACAAATTATGGCAAGCGAAAGTTTTGTAAGTCCCATTGAAAAAGAAATTTAAACAAAATAGTGTTCGTTTGAATTTAAGGTTTCGTATTTCATAAATTGTGAATATTTCATTTTTATTATGTTTTAAGAATGCATTTGGACGAAAAAATCAAAACATAAGAAATGGGCATAAAATGATAATCTTCTCTAGATTTCGTTTTTTTTTAATTTTTAGTTTAAACTAGTTTCGTAATAAAAAGTGTTTCTATATCTGTAAAAAATTTAAGTAACAAGTAACAAATGACGTATTTTGTACATAAAAAACACTATAGTGCAGTAAACAAAAAAGTTGACGCTGACGTCTTGACAGGTGTTTTAGCCGGGAATATAAAACGAATTGCTCAATGAAAAACAATACAAGGACTATTTTGTCATATATTCTTTTTTTATTTTGGAATCGTAATAATAATTGCATATTATCAAAAATTAATAAAATAGTTATGTTCACATAAGTGGTGTCGGTGAAAAAAGATATATTTATAATAAAAATAAAATAAGAATAGTATGATAAATTAGTGCTAGTATGATTAATTTAGTGTAAAGAAAACGGTAAACAATAAAATAATAATTTTTTATATTTTATGGTTACCTACATTCTATCGAAATGAAAGCATATATAGTAAAGTACATTTCCAAAGTTGCCAATACACTTTGTATATTGAATATATAAACATTGAACTTTTAGGTCAAAATATTGAAAATGTATTATAAACATTGAAAAATGCCAGTGCATTACAAATGATGGAAGTTTATGCACGAGTGCTGTAATGCAGCTGGGCAAACAAAACGAGCGGTTTGACTGACAGCTGTTTTATAAGAGGTATACTGGCTGCACGAATTTGAAAGCACTTTAATGTTCCTAAGTATAGTGTAAAAAACTTTTATTATTTAACTATATTTTGAAGATTTTTCATTGTTTTTATATAAAGGATTTGATGCATGTTTTCAAACCTATCAATTTAATATAAAAATAATATCCGTCATCATCATAACATACAGTCAGTTTATTATTTTTATTCATTAACAGTCTAACAAATATTTAATATCATATACTTTTTATATAAGCAATATTAATTTTCAAATTTTTCTATACTGGTATAGTGTGCATTCATATACCTACGATAAATCTGTTTTAACAATATTTGTATGCATAAAGTATAAACCTGAGTAATATAACGTATAAATTAGTAAGCAGGCTGACGAAATTTCAATTAACAGAACCATCTACGTTATATGTGGGCACCTCCTCACATAAACCGTCTTCAAGTGAATAGAATTTTCAGATAAAGAGCTCTAAATTTAAGGGAGTGTCATCCGGTGTGAGGAAAATTCTTTTGTACTTTAAGAGTTTATTACGAACGGAACTGTTCTCTTTATTACTCCAATCTTAAATAAGCTCAATCCGATTTATTAAGTGATTTTTTTACAATTAATTAATTTATGCTTTTGTTGTATTTATAAATTTAAAATATTTTTAAATTAACTTATATTTTTGGCTTTGAAAAAAATCATCTTCCCTTTAAAGAAATAGTCAACGAGCTTCCTATTTTATACAGCTCCCAAACAGC